>JADRCD010210688.1:0-10722 GCA_019843815.1 Montemys delectorum
TTTTTTTTTAAGATTTATTTTATGTACATGAGTACACTGGAGCTGTCTTCAGAAACACCAGAAGAGGACATCGGATCTCAGTACAGATGGTTGTGAGCCACCATGTGGTTGCTGGGAATTTTACTCAGGACCTCTGGAAGAGCAGTCAGTGCTCTTAACCACTGAGCCATCTCTCCAGTCCCTGATTTACCCATGTTTAAAATAGATTTCTGTGTTTTTATTTTGTGTATAAATGTTTTGCCTTGCCAGGAGTGGTGACTCACACCATTAATCCCAGCAGTAAGGAAGCAGAGAAGTGCAGGTCATCAGTTCAAGGCCAGCCTGATCTACAAATTGAGTTCCAGGACAGCCAGGGCAACAGAGAAACCCTGTCTCTCAAAGCCAAAAACAAGCAAACAAACCAATAAGTAAATGCTTTTCCATGGATGTGTGTATGTGCTAAGTGCCAAGTGCCTGCAGATACCAGAAGAGAGTGGGTCCTGGAAAAGTGAACCAGATCTGCAAAAGCAGCAAGTGCTATTAAATACTGATCCATCTCTCCAGCCCTCATGTGCCTATTTTAAAAGTGAGGAAATAGGAAATAGATGAGTCCTAAATATATCAGCAAACTATCCCACAATCGTCCCTTGTGGTCTGTAATCCCAGATCTGTAGGAGGCAAAGACAGACAAATCCTTTAGTGCTTCCTTTGGCTACAGAGTAAGTTTAAGACCAGAATAGGGAATTTAGTGAGACACTTTCTCAAAATACTGAAAAAAGGCCTGGAGATGTGGCTTAGTCTAGAGCCCTTAACCAGTGCACACAAGGACCTAGACTCAGTTCACAGCACTATCTTTCTATCCTGCCTCACTTTGATTTTGCTCTTCACCTTGTTTTGCTGTCTGATTGATTGGTTGGTTGATTGGAAACAGTGTCTATGTAGTCCAGCTAGCCTGTTAGTTGCTATGTAGACCAAGCTGAGTTTAGACACTTCTGCCTTCTAAGTGCTGGGACTAAAGATGTGGGCCACTATGGTGTCTGTTTTGTTTTGTTTTTGATTTCTCAAGACAGGGTTTCTCGGTCTGTCCTTGGCTCTTCTGGAACTCCCTTTGTAGACCAGGCTGGCCTCCAACTCAGAGATCCTACTGCCTCTGCCTCCCAAGCCCTGGGAGTAAAAGCATGCGCTACTACCACCTGGCTGTGTCTGATTTTTCAAATGCTATTAATTGCATTTATTGACTTATCTATGTAGTGTGTGTTTAGGGGAAAGGAGGTAGGAGGCAGGCCAGGACATCTATATGGAGGAGGTCAGAGGAGCCTTTTTTTTTGGGGGAGGGGGGGGTTGGGTTTTGGGTTTTGGGTTTTCAAGACAAGGTTTCTTTGTATAGCCTTGGCTGTCCTGGACAGAGAAGACTTTTTAAGAATCTATATTGGAGACTGGAGAGATGGCTCAGCATTTAAGAGCACCAGCTGCTCTTCCAAAGGTCATGAGTTCAAATGCCAGCGACCACATGATGGCTCACAACCATCCATAATGAGATCTGGTGCCCTCTGCTGGTGTGTCTGAAGACAGCTACAGTGTACTTACATATAATAAATAAATAAATCTTTTAAAAAAAAAAAAAAAGAATCTATGTGGGAACCAGGGTTCACCTTTACCCAACTGATTCATCTTGCCAGCCTTGGTTTGCTTTGCTTGTTTTGTTTTTTTGGTTTTTAAATTAAGAAGCTTGGGATGTAAATCAGTGGTAGAGTACTTGCCCAGAGTGCAAAAGACCATGAGGTTCTACCCCTAGCACCACCAAAAATATTTATTATAATAATAGTAATATTAAAAAAATTAAAGGAAATAAATTACTGTTTAACTTTGAAGTCATGAAAGTCTGCCTTTAACTCATTCACTCACCACCCTCGTTGCTCTGTTAAATTTGATGCCAGAATGAGCTAAATAAGGATACCTGATTTAAAAAAAAAAAAAAAAAAAAACCTAAACAAATGAAAGAGGCAGAGGTTTGAATTGCTCAACAGCAAATGCTTGCCTAGCCAGCACTCACTCAGGAGGAGTTGATGGGTACTGAGTTAACTAACCAAGTAGTTAACTGAATGAGGAAAAATGAAATAAGATGATGAGGAGGAGGAAGGACGTCACTCTGCTAAAGTATGGAAACAGTTCTTACTGTAGTGACGAGGGGAAAGCGGGCAGAAGGAAGGGCGTGGTGGAGGAGAGGAGAGAAGTGGGAAGGAGAACAGAGCAGAGACACTGACCAAGAGAGGCAGCCTGAGCCAAAAGACCTGTCTAGTCAAAATGGGTGAGTGATAAGTAATCAGGCGGAGGGAGAGGCTTAGGGTAGGGGCAAGGTTAGAAGTACTGGGAGGAGCCATAGGTACTGAGTGAGACAGGCAAAAGAGGCAACAACATGGAGAAAGGGAGAACAAGGAGAGTTCAGGTCCTTGCACCAGGGTCTTTGAAGAGAAGAGTAAGAGCAGCGTACAAAGTACAAGTATGTTCTGAGAATGAGGAAATTTTTACATCAACAAGCTTGCAGCTAGGCTCTGTGACTCCCAGGCAGGCAGATGGTGAGTACTGAATGTGTTGTCCAGTACTCCCTTTTACATAAACTCACTGACTGTGCTAACATTAACACAGAACGAGGCTGGACTGTGTACCATCCTACCCTCCCAATTGAAAATACTAGTGTGTGTACAGTGTGTACTGTTTTTGCCTACCTGTGGGTCATAGCTTGTGCCAGAACAAGCCAGGTTCAGCCACCTGTCCTGGTTAAGCCAAGTAAAAAAGCCTAATTAATAGTGAAAAGCAGGATCGGAAGAGATGGCTCAGTGGTTAAGAGCACTCACTGCTCTTCCAGAAGACCCAAGTTCAGTTTCCATTAGCCACATCAAGCACCAAATAACCCAGTAACTCTAGCTCCATGGGGTGAGGCCCCACTAATGGCCTCCATAGGCACGATACACACACGGCATACACTAACACAAGCACACAAACATAAAGAAAATTTAAAGTTTAAAAAGCATAGTGAGGGGCTGGAGAGATGGCTCAGCAGTTAAGAGCACTGACTAATCTTCCAGAGGTCCTGAGTTCAATTCCCAGCAACCACATGGTGGCTCACCACCATCTGTAATGGGATCCGATGCCCTCTTCTGGTGTGTCTGAAGACAGCTACGGTGTACTCATATAAATAAAACAAATCCTTTTTTAAAAATGCATAGTGAGAAGCAGAAAGGGAGATTTATTCCATGTGGCCTTATTGGGGAGAGAGAAATATATACGCCCAGTCATCCTAGGGCCCTGATTTGAGGAGCAGGATTGAATAGGAAACAAAAACAAAACGGGGCTGTGATGGCGCACGCCTTTAATCCCAGCACTTGAGAGGCAGAGGCAGGTAGATTTCTGAGTTCGAGGCCAGCCTGGTGTACAGAGTGAGTTCCAGGACAGCCAGGGCTACATGGAGACGCACACACACACACACCCCCCCCCCCCCCCGTCTCGGAAAAAAACAAAACCAAAAACAAAACTAATCCCACCAGGGTGTGGTCCCACCTGTCATTGTCTAAGCTCCAAATTTCTCCTGCAAAGTCTCAAGTTGGAAGTTGTAAGTCTCTCTCTCTTTCCCTGGGAGAGCTCTTCCTTTGACTGTGCCCAAGATTTCAGTCTTCTCCTAGGAGAACATTTGTTTTGTTTTGTTTTGTTTTGTTTTGTTTTGTTTTGTTTTGTTTTTTTGAGACAGGGTTTCTCTGTATAGCCCTGGCTGTCCTGGAACTCACTCTGTAGACCAGGCTGGCTGCCTCCCAAGTGCTGGGGTTAAAGGCGTGTGCCACCACCACCCGGCCTAGGAGAACATTTCTTGGGTACTTTATGTTGAGACTGGTTTTCACTATTAGGTCTGACTGGCCTGGAACTCGTTGTATAGACAAGGCTGGCCTCAAACGCACAGAGATCTGCCTGCCTCTGCTTCCCAATTGTTTGGACTAAACAGGTATGTGCCACCACAGCTGCTCCTAGGAGAACTTTTAATTTCTTGTAGTGTTGTTTCAACAGGCTGACAATTAAAGGGAAAGACACAAGGGGGAGCCAGTTACACTGTATCCATTAGAGCTCAGATGCTGTGTCTGTTTGGTCTGTAGGGATCACCTGCTCCCACAGTGGATTCCATTGCTAGCAGAATGTCCTGCCATCACCCGAATGTATGAAGAGAATGCACTGCTTCGAGACCACATGACTGTCAACTCCCTTATCCGAATTCTGCAGACCATTCAGGATTTCACCATAGTCTTGGAAGGATCACTAGTCAAAGGAGTGGATGTATAAAGCAGCTGGCAGAAACTCTTCATCTACCCCTGACTCCTGAAGCTTCCTCAACTATGGGGACCTATCTGGACAGAGCTGACCATACTGAGCACTGCCGGGGCAGTGCACTAGAAGCCCCAGGTTGAACAGTCTCCACTCTGCAGACAAGGCAAAGTGCTATATTGTAGTTCATTTGAACCTGAAATTTAGTATAAAATAGACTATTTTCATGTGTTAGAAGTCTGTAAATATGCTATCTTTAAGAAATTATATTACTCTAATAAGATACTTTTCTTAGATTGAATATTCCCATGACTTAAAATAAGTAGCTTAAAAATGTTGGGGGTGGGGAAAGCGGTGCTAGTCAGGAAGAAGCCAGTAAATGTGTATATAGTGCAACCCAGGCAGGCTTCTTTTTCCCTCCAGGTCTCACAGAGAAACCAGAATGCTTTGTTCTGAAGCAGCTATCCCTCCTGGAGTCCCATCCTGTGTGTGGTGAATGTACACAGCTTTACATAATGTACAGCAGTCCTCATTGTTCCTTTTAAGTTATAAACCATTTAATACATCTGAATCATGAGTCATTTTTCTAGTTTTGGTAAAGTTTTTCAGTTGGCACAAGGAAAAGATATAATTAAAGTATTTTAAATATCAGACCCCATCGAGATTTAGTGGATCACACCTTTAATCCCAGTACTAGGGAGGCAGGGGCAGGTGCATCTGAGTTGCAGGCCAGACAAGAGCTACATCGCAAGACCCTATCTCAACACACGTACACACACACACACACACACACACACACACACACACAGAGAGAGAGAGAGAGAGAGAGAGAGAGAGAGAGAGAGAGAGAGAGAAAATACCAGATCCCAAGAGCTTGGCTAATTGGAAAACAAACACAAGAAACCCTGAGAAACATGGGATTTTAACTTCTTTACTTTTGAAAGATTAGCCTGGAGGCGTCCTTCTTGGGATTTTTATTACTGTTCTTTGACAGGGCTTTTGAGATAATGAATTTTAGTATCAGCCATATAGCCATAACTGCAAGAAACAGTGTGACTCAGTACTTTTAACTTGGCCATCTAAACTCTATAACTGGAGCTAAACTACCAGCCCAGTCTTTGTTAGGTTCCAGCCCCTTACTCTCTTGCCCCATCCCCCTCTCAGGAAATTGAAGGAATGTGGAAGGAGGAGGAGGTCTCAGTGTGATTTGGAATGCTTTTGTGAAGGTATTTGTTGACTATGATAATGCAAATAACAGAAGTGCAGAGAAAGAATGAAGCCTTTCTGGGTGTTTAAGGGAAATGTAAAGCAGTTGGCCCAGAGAAGTTAAAAGCCACCGTGGCAGACTGAGGAGTGAATTTGACACAAGACACAATTTAGGAACTCGTGAAGCTATACCTTTCTAGTTTGATAGCTAATTTATTTTTTTAAAGCTAAATAAAAATAAATGTTAGCAACTACTTAAATCTTTATCTTTTGGTAAGTAAGTTTCGGGACTCTAATTAGGCACCTTGTTAGTAGCAAAATTGCTTCGGCAAAGCTCCATGTTGTATTCCCTGTTGTAGCTGAAAACCTGAGCCATGGCCTCTAAGGATCCGTGTGCAATCTCAGGGCCCTGAGCTCTTGCCAGCAGTGCTGTTTTCCTTACTGGAGGAAGAGACTAATAGATCAAGTGCCTCTTGCCCTTTATCAGAAACTATTCAGCCAAGGAAGAGCATGTGGTACTATGAAGAAAAGGGTTGCTGAGGGTACATTTACAAACCTGTGGAAAGAAAGGGCTTAGAACATGTCTCTAGATGACCTGGGTAGCCCAGAGGTTTGTTTACCTAAAGTAAGGGTGTTTATAGTAGAGAGAGAGGCTATTCTAGAGACAAATCTACTATGGGAAACATCCAGAAGTTAGACACAGTCCATCCCTGGGTTTTATTATTGTCTTTTCCCTATAGGGCCATCCTGATGCTGAGCACTCAGTGGACTTTTAAGTCAGTATTCCACAGTTGAGTCATTAGTACACCTCTTCATTTTATAGGTGAAAATAGAACATTTAAGAATCAAAGACATTGTATTCTTGCCCTCTTCCCCTTGACAACACAGGGTTTAGAATTTACACTTTTTACCACACCCTGGTGCATGAAACCAACCTTGGAGACATTCTAACTCAGTAGCATTTCTTCCCTTGAATCTTCAATCAACTGTATGACGCTATATTTCTGTGATACATAATAATAAGGACTGAAGCTTGCATTAAATTGTTTTGTTGTTGTTGTTTATGAAACAGGATCTCCCTGTATATCCCTGGCTGGCCTTAGGACTCCATTTGTAGACCAGGCTCACCTGGAACTCTGAGATCTACCTCCTAAGTGAGGGGATTCATGTGAGTGCCCTGCCCAGCAAACTGTTCTTAATCTCTTATGCATTACATCTGTTGTTAAAAATGAGAGCAGAGTAGTTGCATTCCAGCTTGAGTTTAAAACTTACTTAAAAAGTAGTACCCGATCCGGCAGTGGTGGCGCACACCTTTAATCCCAGCTCTTGGGAGGCAGAGGCAGGTAGATTTCTGAGTTCAAGGCCAGCCTGGTCTACAGAGTGAGTTCCAGGACAGCCAGGGGCTACACAGAGAAACCCTATCTAGAGAAAACCTAAAAAAAATAAAAATAAATAAAATAAATCATTTTAAAGTGAAATTGGCAGGAGAGATGGCTAAGCAGTTAAGAGCACTGACAGCTCTTGCAGAAGACCCAGGTTCAGTGGCCAGCACCCACATGGTCCCTCACACCCCCCTGTTACTACAGTTCCAGAGGATCTGATGCACTCTTCTAACCACCTTGGACACCCAGCATAGTGAGCATACATACATGTAGGCAAAACACTCATAAAATAAAACAAATCTTTTTTAAAAAATTCTTATTAGATGTGCAGTGGCTGGGGATATGTAGTTCAGTGGTAGAATGCCTGTGTAACTTATACAAAACCCTGAGCTCTGTCCTCAGCAGGCACAAATAAAGTTGCCAAAATTTTAACTTCTTCAAAAGCTTATTCTCCAAGTATTTTTCTTGAGAACTAAAATCGCTAATCTTAACCTTCATGTCACCTTTCTGGTGGCCTTACAGTGGCTTGTGTGTTATATGTGAAAAGTTCTCCCTGCTTTAAGAAGGAAGTACCTTGGTACCTCACAATGAATGAGCTTCTCCATGTATGGTGGAGTTGGGAACAAGTGAAGACCCCTAACCTGACCCTACTTCTACTGAGAATGAAAATCTGATAGAGGAAACCTAAAATTTGCAACAGTTGAATTTCATCTAAAATTCATTTGTACTTTTTCTAGTTCTGTGGGATTTATTTAACATGACTTTTTAAAAAATTACTTTAATGAGCTTCTAAAACACTATGAATAATAAACTTTTGCTTCTACTTCCTTTTCTGACAATAAGCACATGTATAAATGTGATGAAAAACAGATTAAGACTATACATGCCGGGCAGTGGTGGCGCACGCCTTTAATCCCAGCACTTGGGAGGCAGAGGCAGGTAGATTTCTGAGTTCAAGGCCAGCCTGGTCTACAGAGTGAGCTCCAGGACAGCCAGGGCTACACAGAGAAACCCTGTCTCGAAAAAAAAAAAAAAAAAAAAAAAAAAAACAACTATACATAGCACCTTGTGTCTGACATGTGTCAATATCTCTAAAATGAGAAGTAGTACGAAAGGCCATCAGATCCCCAGGGAAATATTTAACATCATTGGGAAATTGGGAAGAGACTTCTTTATAATGTGACATATCATTCTGAGAATGATGGCTTTGTGTTTCCTCTGAAGTTTACAGAAGCTAGTCTACCCTTTTCATGGTGTTGAGAGGGCATTCTGAACTCATATATTTCAGTATTAACACACCTTTATTGATTGACAACAGAGCACTTTACTGCTTTGATAGAGTAAATGGGATCTCTAAGCCTCTATCTTTTGCTTGGTTGGTTTAGTTTTGCTTTTGTTTTTTTTTTTTAAAGGAAGAGTCTTTTTACATAGCCTTTGTTGTCCTAGCACTCACTCTGTAGACCAACCAGGCTGGTTTTGAACTTACAGATATCCACCAGCCTCTGCCTCCCAAGTGCTAGAATCAAAGGCATGCACCACAACACCTGGCAAGCATCTGTGTCTTTAGAAATCTTTGTTTCTTTCTCTTTTTAAAGATTTACTTATTTATTTATTTATTTATTATATATACATCATCTGCCTGCATGTATGCCCGCAGAGCAGAAGCTTATTATGGATGTTATTACATATCTCATTACAGATGGTTATGAGCCACCATGTGGTTGCTGGGAATTGAACTCAGAACCTCTGGAAGAACGGCCAGTGCTCTTAACCTCTGAGCCATCTCTCCAGCCCCAAATCTTTGTTTCTTATGTAACTATTTTTTTCTTTTTTTCTTTTTTTTTTTTTTGCATTATCATTTAGTATAACTGGGAGACAGAAAAAAAACCTTATGTCCCTTATTTTTAAAATACATGTACAAATTTGCTGAATCAAATGGTCTGTTAAGCTTTTTAAAGAGGTTTGTTTTTGCAGTGTGATAAAAGGAATCCACAGAGGGGCTGGAGTGGAGCTCAGTGTTGTATATGCTTACACAAGGCTCTGAGCAGCACTCCAGCAAAAGAGAATAAACTCAAGGATGATTATAGTCCCCCAAATTCCGATGTCTCTGTCTCTGTCTCTGTCTCTCTCTCTCTCTCTCTCTCTCTCAAGGATAAGATCAAAATTGATTTCAGAAGGACACATTGAGGTATTCATATTTATATCAGACTGAAGAAAAGTTCATCAAATAAACTTCCCCCTCTTTGAAAGGGTTCTGTCTTGTCCTTAGCTATTTAGGAAGTAGCCATGATTGCTTGGCCCAATTACTTGTGGGTTGGATCCAAGATGTACTTTAAACAAATATTGGGATAGATAGTAAGGAGTTTCTGTTGTCAGTCAAATGAGGATATAAAACATAGAAAAAAATCTTATGCTACACTTGAGCCACATATAAAGATAGCCTATGTTTTTGTTGTTGTTGGTTTTGTTTTTAATTACTATTTCTGCATTTAAATTATACTGTTTCCTTTGTATTGTTAACAATGTATGTCAGAACTGGAGTTTTCTCCCCTCCCCCATCTGAACATAATATAAAATCTAAGAGTATTGTGATGTTAAGCACTTTAACATATCAGACAAACTGACATGGGTTTTCAGGTTTTGGAGTACATTTAAATATGACTTTTCATGCTTTGTTCTTTACAAATAAAACTGTGGGGTTGATACTCTGTTGTTTCGTTTCACTATTGGTGGATCTTCTTAAAAGTTTCATAAAACAAGAGACTTAAAAACAGAGATAAAGGAGCTGAAGAGATGGCTCAGCAGTTAAGATCACTGACTGTTCTTCCAGAGGTCCTGAGTTCAATTCCAGCAACCACATGGTAGCTCACAACCATCTGTAATGGGATCTGATGCCTTCTTCTGGTGTGTCTAAAGACAGCTACAGTGAACTCATATACGTAAAATAAATAAATCTAACAAAAAAAAAAAAAGCAGAACTAAATCAAAATCATTACAGAAGAGGAAGGGAAGAGAATCTGCTGGACATAAGATTGTCCAGTAAGGGAGAACATGAGCTCAACCTTACCCATGTAGAAAACCAATTCTGTATAGAATTGCTCTATTAAGGCCCTCAACTTAATGAGTTGAGTTCTACTCATGTTGTGGCTGACACTCTGCTGTGTCTCAGACAGAAGTCCAGTTTTGAGGGCATCGGGATGCTGGATAGCAAATGCAAGGCCTTGCACATGCTAGATAACCATTCTACCACTGAGTTATACTTTCACTCTTTAAATACTAACCTTATTTTAAAAGGGGTCGGAGGTGAGGTAATAGTGGTACACCTTTAATCCCAGCACTTGGGAATCAAATCTAGTCTACATAGTGAATTCTAGGCTAGCCAGGGCAGTGAAGCATAAATCTGTCTCAAAAAACAAAAACAAAAACTCAAAACACCTTCACCAAAACATCGGAAATAATGTTTAGTCAAATATCTGGGCAGCCTGACTGCCCCGTCCAGTGGGGCGAGTAATTAACCAGGGTCCGAAGGGGACCGAGCCTGAAAGAGAAACGGGCGAGAGAAAGGAACGAGACCAAGCAGAAATGGTTGTCAAGGTCTGACTTTACTTCAGAAGGGCAGGGTAATTATACTTGCAGAGCAAGGAAGCGTTAAGAGGAAGTGGGCAGGTGTGTGTACCTGGCTTCACGCTTGGCCGGAGCGGAAGCGTTGACAAAACATTTTATGTTTTTTCCGAGAACACTCCATGGTTCCTCCGAGAATAGACTGTTACTCAGATAAGGTCAAATTCTCAGGGACTGGGGAACAACAGGGACACTCTGTTCCTGACATCTCCCCCCTCACTGTAAC
>JADRCD010210689.1:0-31251 GCA_019843815.1 Montemys delectorum
GACATCTCACTGAAGAGAAAGCTGAGGCAAAAATAATAAGCTGATAGATAATTAAATGACTTCTTTTTCTTTTTATTGTTTTAGCCTAATTTATTCTGCTAGCTTTACATATTACTAATACTGATTTCAAAGATGGAATCAGCAGTGTTTTGTGAGCGATGGAGACGCCTACAAAATCTCACAAATTTAGAGCTAGTGCAACAATACAAACCCGGAAAATTAAAACTCAGCAGGTAAATTATGCAGAATTGGAACTGTCATGCTTAGTTTTAAACATAATTTTTAATGGCATTGAAATACAAGCATCCATAAGAGAAGGGGGAGATTAAAACTGAATTATCTGAGAAGGCAGGTGGGAAATAGGCTGGTTCAAAACACTGAATAAAGACTTAGAATTAGTTACTTTTTTCCAGGGCTGTATTCAAACCTCAAGCTACATCTTGCTCCAATTTTTCCTGTCAAGTGACTATATGCACATACTTACAACCATACCCTCACTCCTTTGTTTCAGGTTTCTTGATGGAAGGGCTGCTTATGGCTTATTCCCAGGCTTAACAACTCACTCTTGGCTTTCAGGATCAATCAGTAAATAAGCATGAATACATTAGGTAGAAATGGAAGAAGTAGATTTGAAACACTATACAGGATGATGTTTATAAAGGAAATATTGGGTAGAAAGAAAGTTTTGAAAACAGAATTTTCAGAGCCACAACCACAGCTGATATAACAATGGATGCAAAAGTAAATGACAGTTGTCCATTAAGAAACAACCCAGGAGAGAGTAACAAGAAAAAATGCATGGGTTATATTCACAGCCATGTGCTTTAGGGGCACTCTGGAGACTAAGACTTGGGGATGAGGAATTGGTTGCTGATTTTCAGAGGATTGACAATGGAATGGTGGGAAGCAATTAGAGAGAAAGACAGATGGAAAATGACAACAGAATTTTTAAATGTAGACTTGAAAATACACAGAGAACAAATTGAATGGTAATTGCAGAATGTAAATAGTCAAGTTACTAATTCATATGATTTTGATTAAGAGGGAGACAAGAGCACAGTTTTAAAAAGATAGATGATAGATATGTAGATAGATAGATAGATAGATAGATAGATAGATAGATAGATAGATGATAAATACATATATACATATATATACTACATACATATATGGTGGACAGACAGATAGATAGAGATAGATTATGGATAGATAGATCAAGATCATTACAAATCCTGAAAATACATGTTGTTGTAAAAAGATATGGAGGAAAACAATATTAAGAAGGCATCACTTTCTAAAATGGCTCATTTTGGTTCTTGTATATGTCCTCAGAGAATGTCACATACAACTGGAAAGACCTAACATTATCTCCTTAGAGCCATGTGCTCTGAAGAGTGCTCAATCTATGGTGGGTATTTTTCATATTCTGTGAGTTGAAATATCCTATTCACTTTTTTCTATTTTAATTCTTTCCATAAACTCATCATGTCTTTTCAGTCTTGGTGAGAGTGGCAATGAAATTTAAGATACAGATTCAATGACCCAGACACTCATTATGGGGAAAGAAGGTATTCAGAGGGTCCTATGAAACTTCCATTTCTGCTGCCCTTAAACCAGTAAAGAGAACTCCCAAAAGGACACTGTGTCCATGGCTCACATTCTGGGATTAGAAGCTGCAGAGGAAGCTATAATAATAAAAACCCATCTGAAGTTTCTCTACAGTATAGTTTTCAATGAATCCCAGCCTTGTTCTCTGAGAATTTGCATTTTCCCTGCGATATGGCTATTTATTCTTTTAATGATGAAATCAGGGCACCAACCAATGTTTAGATTTTTTTTTTTTACTTTTACAAACTTGAGAACATACTAAAGCAGTATTTATCTATTCTACAGAACAATTTATCAACAACAAAGTGTCTTTAAAAAAAATCTACAACAGCTATGAGTGCCAAACAAGCTGGAAATGAAGGAATCAAAACATTATCACAAGTTCATGTTAATTTTTTTATTTACTAAATAATATAGATCAACAAAGTTTAACATAAAAATTTCATTTGCTACTTATCTTTGTATTGATGGGATGTCCTTATGTATTTTACATTCTTTTTGAAAACAAATATATTTTTAACTATTGACATAATTACAACATTTCTGCATTCCTTCTCTTCCCTCTAACCCTCATATGTATCCCACACACTTTCACATTAAATCTAATAGCTTTTTTTAGTGTGTGTGTGTGTGTGTGTGTGTGTGTGTGTGTGTGCACATGCATGTATTTGGGTGTTTGGGTGTATATATTTTTATGTAAGTTTTGAACAATATCCATTTGGTAATGGATAAGCAATTAGTCTTCTCTTCTATAAAGAATACTATTTCTCCAACTCTCAGGAATCCTTAGTAGCCTCTAACTCTTTATGCATTTTATTAGGAGGGTTGAAGCCTCCTGAGTGTTCCTATCCACATTATCATATCTGTTGCTGTCATCCTTGCTTAGATCATATTTATAAACTATGTTGATGAGATTTCAGTGGTGTAGCTTCTGGCAATTCTAGGAAACACACTGCAAAGGAAACTCCCTTCTCCTTTGGTTCTTAGAATCTTTCTGTTTCCACTTCCACAATAATCCCTGAACCTGAAGAAGAAGTTGTGTTTTAGATATATCAGTGAGGACTAGGTACACCACTCTGCATTTTAATTGGTTTGGTTTCTGTAACGTCTTTCTCTATTGAAAAGAGGTTACTTGAAAATTGATGGGGACTACACTTATATGTGGGTCTAGAACTAAGATTTAGAATGTAGTGAGGGATTATTGTGCTTTACTAAAATAGTACTTGTTGGTTCTCCTCCAAGTCCTTGGCTTCACTATCCATAGATAGTTAGATAGAGTTCCAGTACTCAAAATGATTTTCCTCATGCTGAGCAAGTATTAGGTACAGTTAGTGGGTTATTGATTACCTCCAATAATGAACCCTTAGGGTTTCAAGCCATGATAGTCATTGTTTTGGTTCATAGGCAAGCACTGCAAGTTCTTTCACATGTGGGGTTCTTAGCCCCATCTTCATATGTGAGGATATAATGTGGAGTAACTACAGAAAGTAGGAAAATAGAAGAGGAACATTGTGGTAGTAGAAGAGTAATAGAGTAACAGGGTATAAATGATCTAATGTGTAAAAATAGAGGGGTTCATATCACAGAGAATATATGATGATAAGCACAGAAGAAGGAAGCAGGGTAAAATAACAGTAAGAATGTCCAAAATGTCTTAAGTAATCATCCTATTAATTAGCTACCAAAAATATAAAAAAATGTATATAAGTGGTTGCATAAACATAAATATATCAGTTAAAACTTTTTCCATCTGCGTTGGCAATGCTACTTCCAAGAGCCATAGATATTTTAATAAAAACCTCAACACCAGGGCCAAGAAGCCCCCTTTTTAATTTTTGGACAGAGTTGCCCAAGAGATTGTCAAAATAGCTTATGCTGTTGCTATTACCCTTAGTTGACCCCAAGAGACAGAAGACAAGTTCCCATTGCTAAAGACACATGAGACAATTCAGAAAAAGGACCAAGAGCCTCCCTGAGCTAGATGTGCTATAACATCCTCTTTGCGGAGTACTAGCTACTATGGTATCAGAAGTCATCATACAAACTTCTGCAGAAGGAAACCACCCAACAGAACCATGCAATTATTTTGCACTCTTATGCTGAGTAAATGATCGCTTTGTTTGGTTTATAATTCTACATCAAAATATCTCAAATCCTGTTGTTTTTTATTTTATTAAGTTCAGGTTTTAACTCATCTATCATAGATCTTGTTCTATAGTAAACAGCTCCCTGGAGACTCTTCCTTTAGAACACATACTTAAAATCCAGAGCTTTTATAATGTTTATTTAACAAATTTCCATATTTATTACAATTACATATTCTATATAGATATGTTTTAGGTCTGTCTCCCCCATATATTGGTTTAACTTAATTTAGAACTGCACAGAAAATCTCTCTAGCCATGTTATACATTCTTATAAACATGACTCCATCTTTTTCTAATCTGTAAAATTGACTTTTATTTTCAATTATGAATGTGTGAGTATTTGTATAGATATGTGCATGTGATGCAGGTGCCCAAGGAGGCCAGAAGATGAAGAATGACACTCAAGAAATGGAATTACCAAGTTGTAAGCCACATGACAGTTCTTATCTGCCAGAACTATAGCAAAAACGAGATGATTCCTTGAAACTTTACAAGCATTGAACCCAAGTCATCTATTGTTCCTCACAATGTGGTCCATTTTATCTTTTCCATCACTACTACCTTGATTTGCCTTCAAATTTCAATCATCCTTTTACTGAACAAATGGGAATGGGTAAATTTGTGAGATAACTTAATTCTTTTCTCCCGTCTCTTTAGATGAATTTTGTTCTTGTCCTTCACTGAACTCTCACTTAAGTGAAATAGGTTTTTGTCAGTTTGACTCATGAGAACACTTAATTCTTGTAATACCAGTTCTAGTTCAGGTGAACAATGAAACATCCAAGTGCTTTTCTCATGTGTAGGTTTTCTGACTGGCACCTTGATAATGTTTCAGGTCTGTGAGCCAATATAGGTACACCATATATAGAGAACACTCGGCCTTACATCTCTCTCGAGTTAATTGATCTTTTTCATCCAGAGAAAATTCAGTTGGGTAAAAAAAAAACAAAAAACAAAAAACAAAAACCTGCATCTTCTCTCCACATTCTACTTTGGATATCAAAAGAGAATTTACTCCACAGAATTCTCTTTCTCTCTCCCTCTATCTGAGTGTGTGTGCGTTTCTGTCTCTTTGCTTTGTTTTTCTTAGCATATTCTCATTGTAGAAAATGTTTTTATTATGATGCAATTATATGCTCATTCATGTGCATCATGTATTTTAATCATATTAAGAGCTCATGACCTTTTCTTTTCTTCCCTTCCTCTTCCCACTATCCTCCACCTTCTTCTTCCTTCATCTAGATATGTGTTTGTATGTGGATAATAATATAAACGGGGGTTACCAGTTTGAGTGTTGGAGACTTGGAAGGAGTTGGAGGAAAAGGATTTGAGAAATGGTAAAGACAGGAAAGGGAATGGTGCATTTGAATTAAAATGTTAAAAAAAAACTTAATCTAAAATCGAAATTCCACATACAAGGGAAAACTGTGCAATACTTGTCTTTCTAGGTCTGGATTATTTCATTAACCTACTTATCTTCACTTTCATTTACTTTTCCTGTAAATGGTAGGTTCTTATCTGGGGTATTAATGACAGATAAATGAATAAAGGACTATTTCAGTTGTTTTAGGTTGATAGTCACTGCCACCCACATCTCATTTGAAGGTCTTTTAAGCATAGCTAAGATTGTTATCCCTTAACCTTCAGACTCTCTATTTGAATGCTTCATTGGGGTTTGAGACAAACGAGGATAACTTTTGGGTGAGAGAATTTCCTCTATATTCCAACAAAGCAGTCCCAATCCTGAATATCTGTTAGCTCCGTGCACCCCCAAATATCTCAGCATTGCTTTATGTACCCCTGAAAAGATGATGGACCCATACAACATTCTGAGAATAGCACTTTTGCAGATAATATTAACATGTTTAGGTATGTGGTTCTGTTTTAAGGCCTTTTATTGAAGAGTTACAAAAAGTTCTGTTTACTAATCTTACCATTAGACCTGATTTACCATATTGTCCACAATAAACTTACCTGTATCCAGTTTTGTGTCCAGTGACCAGTGAATCCCACATTCAGGCACAATTTTTTAAGTTATCTGGTTGAGAAACATTGTCCACTTCCACTAAGAAATTCTTCTATTTCTGCTTGGTTCGGGTCTATTTCTACTATGCTCATAGTTAATACTTAAAGGTAAAAACCTTTTACAAATGGGTCTTGAATCATTACCATTATTCTTAATAACTACAAGAGAACAATCTACTAACAATTAATTATGTTAAATGAAGGGGGACTCTCCATGCATAAAAGAAAGCTCAATGTTCGTTTTTAGGAACGATTTACTCAAATACCTTATTACACTAAGAAAGGCAATCAGCAAAAAGTAGAAATATTTTCATCAAAGTGTGACCAGAAATGATCAAGAAATACTCTGTAAATTAGAATCACAAATAAGAAACAGTATCCACTTCAGAATAAATTAATACATATGCACATGTTATCTTATTCATAATATGGAAGTCTATTGAGCACGCCTTTAAATTAGAAAGCTAGAATAGTAAATAATTTAAAACAGTTGCTTTCTTGTTTTACAAAAGTCACTTTTCCCAATGCCACGCTGTTTTTATAGACACCAATTATTTGTCTGTTATATTCATTGGGAACAGCCTTTTAAAGTTATGTTGTGAATACAGTCTTCATAGAGAAGGCTCTACTAGTAAAGCCTATGTTAATATATCCAGGGACTGAACAATTAGGAGATGGTTGAGTCAATTAACCCAGCGGCTGTCAATTAACACACCTACAATTATGTAACTCTGGTTGAGCGTCTAAGCTTTTCTTCATAAGGTCATTGGATCTCTAAATTACATGATAGAAAAAAAAGAAGGATGGAGGAAATTTTAGAGAAAGAGAAAGTGGTGTCCTATATAGCTACTACCAATAACACCTAAAACTGTGAAAGTCAGAAGTAAGCTGGAAACCAACAAATTGTGATTCCGATCCTTGGTGAGTCATAATGTCCAAGGGGAAAGGAGTCTGAATGTAAAATGAGGTTGTTCTAATTTCTCGATATTATCCTAGAAGCCTTTTAATATATTACTTATATCTTTTTTTTCCACTCGAGGAAAGAAATGATCTGACCTCTAAGAAGCACATTTTCAATAAATTCCATAAAACAGCGGGAGAGAATGCAGATTGAAAATGCGGTTCCAGCATCTTGCACTTTAAAAAGCTTTTAAAGGCTGTCTCATGCATTTATCTTTTAACAAAGATGAATGCACAGACACCCTGTATTCCACCCTGCTTGGTAAGGCAGTGCTAATGCTAAATCAATGGCAGAATGATCAAAAATGAGAATGGAATCAATATTCTGATCAATTGAATTGCTTTAGATATTAAAAAGTAATTATTCCGGAACAAATCTGCATTGGCAAAAATAAGAATGTTTTTCACTCATCTAATAACTTTCACTTTAAATATTGACAAATTCAGTCGACAAATAAAATAACAAATTTGGGGAAATCATATTGAACACTACGTTTATAAAATGTGTCTGCTACAGATAAAAATACAATTATATTCTTTCACACATAACTCACTATTGAGAGATTCCACCCCCCTCCAAAAATAGAGGTGAATCTAATTTACTACCACATTTTGTAATGAAAAGCAGGCATTGGAGTAAAAATAAATAAATACCTAAAACTGTAGAGGTCCTCCCCTCAGCACCAGACATAAATTAGAACTCTTAGGCAGCCATCACAGCCCATCGATTTACAGCTGCAGGTGAGTGGCACCGTTGGCAGAATTAGAATTGGTCCCTGACCTTAAAGAACTTACATTCTGGTTTGAAAGCCAAACTGAAACCTATGAAACAATGGGGGAAACTTATAGAATGAAATAATGCAATGAAAGCTAATGTTTATTGGCAGCTTACAACGAGGCAGATAGTGTTCTAAGCTCTTTGTGTACTGCAGTCAATTCTTTTGATGTGCTGCCCAATTCTACTTTAGTGGATTGATACAGCCAACACCTAGCTGCTACATATGTTGGCTGTAAAGTGTTTCAACTACACCTAATCCTCAGGAACAGATGTCTGTCTCTAAAACTCAAGCCCACTTGCCTAGAATATTGTGGTACCAAAACCTGAGGCAGCTGCAGCCATAGTCTTCCTAGCAGAGGAGACAATAGGTTCTACCATTTCCAGTTAACATGCCTCCTAACTCCCAGAACGATGGCACATAGGCCAGCTCCCAGACCCTCATTCTATTAGCCTTCACTACACATTCATTCTTATCTTTCCCCTCTCTTGTATCTTTCATACAATAATCTCCATTAGAGCTCTGCTTCTAGCTAGAAAGACTTAAGCAACATCAATGAAGGTGTCGAAGGTTACTATAACCTTTCTAGAAACTGACTTTCATTTGTTTTGCACTTTGGGAAACTGAACCATACAGAGACAAAGTGTGTGGACAAATCCATCTGAGTCACAAAGGACAGCATGGACTTCTATCTCAAGGGCCACTGGCTTGAGCTTTGTGCTCTTGAGCTCGGCATATTATGGCTGTGAAAAATCACCCATTGAAGGACCTCTCTGTGTAGCATAGAAGACTGGCATAAAATGAAATTGGTTCTAAAGTGATGGCTTTAAAATTCTAGCCTTGTGATTCTGAAGTAACTACTTAATTTTATAGTACATATTTGTAAAAATTTTATAAAATGAGATCAAATGTGTGAAATTTCAGGCCTGCAGCAGGCCTTCAGTAATGTTAGTAAAATTTTCAATTTGTGAATACAAGTACTCCTTTAGAAGTATGCCACACGTTAAAACTTATAAAAGTTTTATTTAATCGGGTCTTTTAGACTTCACAATAGGATGGTGTTAAAATATTACTGGACATATTTTATTGATACAAAAAAATTAAAGCTTGGGAAACTCCCAAAAACTTAGATTTAAAAAAAAAACCTGATTATTATTCAGAATTATGGCTCCTTTTATGGGTACTTAGTACTGTTGATAAAAAGAATTTTAAAGTATACTTAGAAGGAAGCTTGGGAGGAATTTTATTATTAGAGTTTTATTAGAGTTAAAACACACATACACACACACACACACACACACACACGTACGTGTACTTGGCAGGTAAAATGTAAATCCTGGCAACTACTTGGAAGAGGAAGTTGTAAACATAAAATAATATAAACCCAAGAAACCATGATTTATGTGTCAGAGTCCAAGACAGCAGATAGATGCATCAGTGGTGGTCAGGAATCTGATTCATGGGTGAATTGGGTGGAGAGCTTCAGAAAAAAAAAAACTTAAGAAAATCTAGAGTGTCAGGAAAGTGTACTTTCCACTTTTGGCCATTAACTGAAAGAGATTAAAAGAAGGAAAAGAAAAGAGAAATGTTAAATCCTTTGTGAATAAGAACTCAGAAGAGTGATGCAGGGCTAAAGTTTTGTTGGTACCTGCATCTGGCTTCATGTTAAGAGAACAGTTAGTTTTAGTGTATTCTTTTAAGTCTAACACTCACAGGTGGAAGGCAGAGGCAAGCAGATTTCTGTGAGTTAGAAGCCAGCCTGGTTTTTATAGTGAACTCTAGGACAGCCATGGCTATATGAAGAGATAGAAATACCTGAGAAACAGGCAGATAGACAAACAGGCAGACAGACAGGCAGGTCGGCAGGCAGGCAGGCAAGCAGACAGGCAGACAGCTTGACAGAGACAGAGAGCAATAATTCTTCCCATCTCCTTAATACATGTTTTCAGGTGAATCAACTTTCAGAGGCCAAGTCTTCTATCCTGATTTACATGCCCAAGTGGATTGACTCTTAAGACATGAACCCAATAATATGCAAACTAATATCCAGAGCAGATCTGTCTCCACCAGGAACAGAGATAGATCTGAGAGTCCATTCTTTTAACCAAGAGAAAGTAACTTTTGTCTTAATGGACCACAAAATCTTACTGATACTGAAGTTATCATTAGCTCTACTGGAACTCAGAGATGAACGGAAGCACAGAGAGGGAGGGAACAAAGACAGGGGCAGACGTTTCAGGATGAGTGGACAAATAACTGAAATTTGTTTCTCTCTAAAAACAATTAAAACGTATTTAGTTGATGAATTAAAATTTATGTAAATCATGTGGGATATGATATTTTTAAATAAATATATTATAGAGTGATTATTTAATACCATATCTATCATTAATCATTTACAATTCCTAATGGTGAAACATGAAAATCTACTTTTTTTAAAATTTTTAAGTACATTATTATTGTCACTATACTACACAGTAAATATCCAGAACTAATTCCTCCTACCTAGTTAAAGTTCTGCATAACATCATCAATTGATGAATGATAGATATTCCTTTGATTTTTCCTCAGCATTTCTAGAATAATATTCTATAATTAAGATCATAAAAATCCCTAGGCTAAATAAAGTCCCCAAATGACATTTTTACAAGGATAGAATTAATTTCAGGCCCTCACACAATCTAGCCAAATGCTTTACCACTAAACTATTCCCTCACCCATAACAATATTAGTTAGTTTCTAGAGAAAACATCCAAAGGATATACAGATATTCTTATTTACCATGTTTAAATTATACACATACAGTTACACAGGACAAAGACAGCTTCATCATTAGCACATGACAAGTTTACTCAAAGATAAAATAATACTCATAAAATTAAAAGGTGGTCAATTCTGAGCTCAAAATTGAGTCCCCTGATGGAAAGAGTTCATTTTTGAAGAAAACAGTGTCCTTATCTTTTGCACTAGTAGCCAAAGGACATTTCAAGAACAGCCCAACTAATGTGGGGAATTAAAAATGCATAAAAATAAAGTTTATTGTTTATTGAACCTCAATTTCCAATTAAAAGAAAACAAGAAAACTGTCATTTCTGCCACTTAAACTTCCATAGGAAACAAAATACATTATTGTAGTATTGTAATTCATATATGTGTGTATATATTTACACTGTATGCATGTATATTTTATAAAAGGCACACTGAAAATACAAAATACACTGCACCATTTATCTAACATATAAATGCAGTGAGAATATTTGATTCCATTCACTAAGAAAAAACCTTGTTTGGATTGAATTTGTCTGGTTAAAAACTAGTTATTCATGCCTAATCCTTATTGTTCTATCATTCTTAAAAATTAATAGATGTAGATCAAAATGTTATTAGTAAGTCATATTTTAAAAAATATTTAAGACGGTTTTTATTGAATATATTTTTCTTTTATATGATACATTCCCTCTTTCCTCTTCTTTCAACTCCTACCTTTCCCTCTCTCCTCCATATCCGTGCTCTCTCCGTTCCTTTTCAGAATATTAAAGCAGATTTTTTTCAGGTGATATATTCTGACTATGGTTTTCTTCCCCTACTTTCTCCCAGAATCATCCACATCCCACCTACCCTAGACCATATCCCTTCTTTCTCTTATTCATTAATATGCAAATAATCTATTAAGATCTTCTTTGCAGAAATTGAGAAATAGAGAAAGAGATGGTCTTATGGTTGAGAGTTCTGGCTACTACTACACTTTTGGAGGCCTAGAGTTTGATACCAAGTATACAGGTTGAACAGATTGCAATTGCCTATTACTGTAACCACAGGGGCACATAGAGAAGAATCTTTCTTTAAAAATTATTCTTCTTTGAGGAATTTATCATACATTTGTTTGTAAAGTTGGCTTAGGGAAAATATGCTTTAGAAGAAACAATGAAAATAAATTCTCACAATTAGATTGGGAGACAAGACTGGAGATCAGACAGGACACCAAGGAACAAAGCCTAGTATCACCAATCTTCCAAAAGCAATGTAATGATCTGAGCATCTTGACTGAGCCACTATATTTCAGTACATGGATCCTGAGAAGGCCAATTAGTCTTCACGAAAAAGGAGGCTGCTCAAGAAAATATTTCTATCACAAACACAAATTTAAATGAACCTAATTTATGCATACAAGCGAATGCATATGTGAAATGTTACTAAAATGTAGAAATCCAAAATATTAATTGGGACTCCAGAAAGCCTCAGCTATTCCTCAGGATTTTGCCAGTCCCCTCTCATGTACCTTTATCACACTTTGCAGTGTCTTGAAGAACAGAACAGTTTCCCAAACCATTTCCCTGACTAAAGTTAGGAAGAAAATATCCCTATAATATCACTGACAGTCTTTGTCAAGTATCAGAGATTCTAAATTTAAAAATATTTGCCATCAGAAAAACCAAGTAAATATTAACCACTTGACTCTTCACCAACAATTGCCCTTCTTAAATAAAATCTATAGCAGATGAATCTTTACCACAAAAGAAATTCCAATTGCAATGGAAAATCCAAAGCTTACATTCATGGTAGACATGGATTTTTTTTAAAAGAGAATATTAATCAATGAACGTTTCAACTTTATCAACTTCACTAAGGAAATGACATTTTCTGTTACACAGCACATAAAGCCTTGTGGGAGAAGGAGTGCCTGCCCAAAGCCTCTAGATGTTAGCTGATTTATTGCTTCTCCAAATTCATAATGTTTTTGAAGTACCACAGATCTTAAATCAAGGATCTTGCACTAAAAAGAATACAGCTACAGTGAAATTAATACTTTCCCATCCTTATTATACAGTATTATTTTTCTTGTCTTAGCACCTTAAGATGAAAGATATATAACATTGAGAGAATTGGTCATTTTAGATGAAAGTTATAATATCTTACTAAGTGATTATCTTAATGTTAGCATAAATTCGGCTGCTACCTGAGTCTATCTCTGGGCACTTTAGTTAGGTTAATGTTTTCCAAACCAGAATCTCACTGAAGTTGCCCTTATTGTATTTAATGTAGATGCTCCCAAAAGAACAGAACAATTACATTGCCAAAATTTAGTTTTATAACTAATAGCCTCTCTTTATTCTCCAGTGCTTGCGCTTTCCTTATTGCCAGCAAAACACAAGTTCTCAATCTGGCCACCTGGCCGCCTTAGTTTGTATGAAGATTTGAATAGGTACGTGTTTGAATGCTTGGACATGGGGAGTGGCACTAATAGAAGTGGACATGTTGTAGTAGGTGTGTGGCTTTGTTGGAAAAAGTGTGTGACTGTGTAAGGCATTGAGGACTCATATTTGCTCAAGCTTCACCCAATAAGACACACATTCTCCTACTCCTTATGGATCAAGATGTAAAATTCTCAGCTCCTTTTCAAGCATCATGCCTGTTTGCACTCGGCTGTGCTTCCCACCATGGCGATAATAGGCTAAAACCTTTGAAACTGTAAGCCACACCCAATTAAATGTTTTCTTTTTTAAAAGTTGCCATGGATATGGTGTCTCTTCACAGCAATGACACTCTAAGACAGTTTGTTTGGCAAATAAAACAGTCTGCCTCACTTAGCACATAGTCCCTAACATGTAGCAAGTACACATTAGTTGTCAATTATTATTATTATTGCTCAAAATTATTATTTTAATATCTTCTACCATCACATGAATTTTCTTCACATATTTTGAAAAGTTAACTTAACAATGAGAAAGGGAAATGTTAATATTCTCTATGTTTTACCTACATATGGCTTATCTGTGATAAATTCCAGACTATAAAAACCAAGATGTACTGAAAAGGCCTGGTGGTATGTCTTGGTATATCAATGGTAGAGTGCTTGCCTAACATACACAAGTCATGGATTTGGTTTCCAGCACCATTATAAAGAATAGAAGCTCAGTATTCTCCCATTTGTATGTGAGACTGGGTCAGGACATCACTTGAAACCAGGTCTCCTGAGCTAACATGGATTATACAGAACCTTATGAAAATAAAAAATTGTTTTAAAAGTGGTAAGGGCCTGGTTGATCCTAATTGTATGGATGGTGAAAGAGGCTCAAACTTAACAGTCACTTCTATATGCCAGGACAACATTTCAATTCAAAACTTTTTTTCTTTATCACAACTGTTGGCAATTGACAAATGTTGGTAATTAGACAGCCTAACTTCCTCTCAGAAGTTCTAAGACAAATCTCTACATGAGGTACTGGGTTAATAAGGATTATAATGAAGTAAATGTCATGGTAGTCAACAAGTGAGTGAAACAAGAATCAAAGGAAGGTAAGAACAAAAGGATGAAGAGTACATCAGCAAGACCTGAATCACATGTGCTCACAGAGCAAATGGTTTTCTTGAGAAGCTCAAAATTCACCTGCATTGAAAATTAATTATGTGTATTTACAACATAAAACTTGATATTAAAATAGAATGCGCAGGCACTAATGAAATTCATTTCACTGGTAATAAAACATGTGGAACAAGTCACATGTCCTGGAACAGACATTTAAACAATTGGTTAAAAGTTGAATATTACTTTGTTAAAAAGATAATAAAGAAAGAATAATCCGCTGGAGAAACTTGAAATGACCTCCATGAATCTGAACATGATGTATACAAAGGTGAACTGCAAATCAGTTCAGAATGGCTAATGGGAGGCTGCCACTTCTATGGTTCTACTCATTTAAACATTAGCATCTTCAATCCAGTGACCAACAGAGGAAACTACAGGACATGTTCTATGGAGAAATGACAAGGCTATGGATTTATTTTGGAAAGATTGCTCGATCAATTGAGAGACATAATAAAAAAGTAGTGTCACTTGAGACAGAGGCATGCCTGGGATTGATCCATAAATGTCTAAGAGAAAAAAATATGTGCCTTACCTAGAGAGAGTGGTAAAAGGGTCACCCCAGTGAGATCCTGACTGAGGTCCAAACTAAGGTTCAAACCAAGAGACAGCAAATAGCATTAACAATGGAAAGCCACTGGCACTTAAAGGTGATATTTAAAAAATAATTTGCAGAGCTAGTTTCTGAAAAATTTCTTATTGTTTAGTGAATTAGTTGTAAAGTGCCTACTACCTACTCTGTCTAGTTTTATTTTTATTTTTCTATATGCTATCAAAGAACCAGAGCTCTATATTCTTAGAAAAGTCTGAGTTGATCTATCTTGCCCATTTGATCCCAAATACTTCCCTCTATATGTGCCAAATATTGTATAAGTGATGTTTAAAAAATGAATGGCTGATCCATGTTGTGATCAGACATTTAGTTAAACCTTTTTCTGGATATGTTAGGGATGATGTTTATAAAGAACAATAACCATTGAATTTGTAGGCTAAGTAGATAGCATTTCCTAATGTGAATGGCTTGCAACTGAGGACCCGAAGAGAGCAGAAAAGCTGAGTATGAAGAAAAACCTGCCCTAGCATAAATGTCTTTCATCATCTCTCTGGAACCACAGTTATGGCCCATCCAGATTATAAGAGTTCTGACGATCAATCATGAGTCCACAGCCTCCCTAACAAAGGGAGGTTATAAGGTTATAAATCTTATAACAAAACTTTGAGTCCTACTTCTTCGTAAAACTGTAGCTATCACAATTGATTTGATCTTTGTAAATATATAATCATCTGATTTTAAAATAAAGTGAAGTAGTAGACAAAGAAGTGAATCTGTTCTAGGAGATACAAGGATGGAAGCAAAACCTAAATATCTCATTCAGGAAGCTAGGCTCTGACTTCACTACACACCACAATAGCCCATACTGCGCAAATGTCCTCAACAATAGGAGGCAAGAGTGTCACATGAGTTTTGAGACATTGTTGTCCAAGTACAGATTTACCACCATAAGGAGCAACACTAAAGAGCATCTAGGGTCACATAAGAGTGTGCCACCTGCTTGTTTGCGGTTCTAAAGATGATCCTTTGGCAAGAACTAAAAGATTCATAGGACGCCACAAAAGGATGACTGAAGACACCAGACAAGAGGCCTATGTGGCAGATGTCAGGTGAGAAGGGGCAGGTAAGTAAGCATGGTCAGGGTAGGCAGTCCAAAGGCAAGCCATTCTTGATATGTAGGTTTTAATTTCTTAACAATTTCAATGTGTAAATGCTGAGGGGAACCTCAGAGTGCAGGAACTGTAATGAGACTACCTGAATTCTAGAGTTTCTTCAACGCTAAAATGATGGGGCCAACATGTAGGAAGTGAAAATACAGGCCAAACTACGGTTTGAATGACAGCTACTTAAAATTCCACACTGTTCTCCTCCATACACTACTGCATGCCCATTTTTCAGGTTTGTTTGTTTGTTTGTTTGTTTTCTCATTTGGCACAGATGATTCTGAAGGGGGAGAGGATGAGAGGCTTTCAGAGAGGAACCAGAAAAGGTGATAACATTTGAAATGTACATAAAGAAAATATTTAATAAAACAAACAAACAAAATCAAAACAAAAAAAGAAAATTAAATAGTGACTGATTTGGTAATTTACAACATAACTAAATTTTGTCTCAATATCAACTTTTCATTAAATTTTTAAAGGCTATACTTTCTCTGTATGTTTCTATTTCTCATGTTATAAAAATAACTAAGAACTCTTGGTTGATCACATTAATATGAACTCCTCTGGGCAGAAGACTAAGATGATTGCAATGCAAACATGAAAGTAAAATAGAGATTCCATCAAAAAGGAAGACAGCTGAAGAATAATCAGATTGGGTTTTACTGCAATTGTTGAGAGTGCCAAGGATTATACATACATTTTGTCATGAGCTATTGAATGAAGTTCTCTACTGAAAGATAAAACTTAGGAAAGGAAGCATGTTTTGACAAAATGAAATGTAGAGAAACAAGCATGTGTTCAAGCCAGAAACATCAACCATGAAGATTTTAAAAGGACAGTTGGAAATAGTGTTAAAACAAAAACACATTGCTATCACCAAAACAATGAAAAGTGACATATTGATAAACTAACGATAATATTTGTGTCCATAACAATTATTGAGAATTTTTAGCACCAGAATGATGGCTCAATGCATAGCGTGCTTGCTGCCATGACTGATGACCTAAGTATAACTTCTGAAATATATGTGATAGAAAGGGAGACCTGGCATCTGCTAGGTTGTTCTCTGATCTCAATTGAGTATTTCGGTGCCTGAGTAAACACACACACACACACACACACACACACACACACACACACACACAAAAGCACATTCTTGCACAGGCATATACATTAAATCAAGAAGCAATAAAACATATAAAAGAAAATTAGACATTCAATAGCCTTCACATCCTAGAGTCTGAGTACTGCTTCTGCCTGTCTTCATGATGACAAATTGGAAGCACAGAGGAGACAAATGTTCTATTTCCTGACTTGGTAACATATGAGACATACAGGGTTATTAAAGGGGGCTATATGCCCCTAGTTGCCATTTTACCATCAGAAGAATCATCTCATTTAACAAATATTTATTGATTTTACTTGGGAGATTGAATTCTAAAAGAACTGTATTAGCCAGGCATGAAATGATAAACAAAAGAATTAGTCTCAAACAATGTAGTAGGCAAAGAAGAATGTCTAAGGTTACTTTTACCTATTAAGAGCAGCATAGTCATATTCATAATACACATATATGCATACATCATACATACAAAGATTTAAAGAAAAAAAACAGCATTAATCTAGGAAATTTGGCCTAGTAATCAAGATGTGTTGCTTTAGAATGAGAAGCATGCTCATGAGTATGACAGTCAGGGCTGAGCAAGCCTCCGCTTGTGAGAATATCAATGGCACTATCAAGGGTAAGTATAAATTCATCCAATTTTTCTTTGGTTATCTATTTGTCTAGGAGGAATTTTTTGAAATATTTTTAATAGGGAGGGAAGTAAACTTTGATTATATGAGACTGCCTTTCCAACCCTAGGGAAATTGGCCAGTCAAGGCTGATCAAGTCAGAGTATATTTAAAGTTTCCATCCTGTAATTACATAGGATGCAGAATAATTAACACTGACCTTTCTCAGGACTAGCATCACATGTGCATCGAGTATGCAAAGTGTGAGTCTGTAATCCTCCACCTTTCCCAAAAAGCTATAACCAAACCACAGATCTATCACCAGTGGTCAATGGGTACAGCCATGATTATTTTCTGCTTCATATACTAGTGTCTAGATTAAAATAAGCCTCCTAGAAATTAATTGCAAAGAATTCTTATTAAATATTTTAACTTCCATGCAAGTTTTGGATAAGAAACGAATTAAACTAATTGGGATAAAGTGGGAGGTTATCAAAAGTATGAGAAAACAAGACAAGTTACAGGCCAGAATGAGAGTCCATATTGCAATAAAACAGTAGAGAATACAACATGCTTAGAAGATCTTTCAGGGTACTGATACAAGGATTGAGGAGGGTGTGTTCAGCAAGCTGTGTGAGGACTGAAATTGGGATTTCTAAAAGGGATGAAAAAGCTGGAATGCTTATGGTTCTAAAAATAATTTATGGAAATTTAGCCAATTTGTGGACAAAGTCTGACACTCCCAAAGCTATCTTAAATAAAGCAGAGAAAATTTAATTCTGAATCTCTCCTAGACTATGCACAAACTTGAGATTTACCAGTGGCTACTTTTCCACATACAGAATATATAAAATCAGCAAAATATCTAGCTATATAGTTGAAGTAATTGAAGATTGGAAAAGAACAAAAGCAAATGTGATTGTGATAACTATGCTCCAATTTATCACCTCACACTATCATAATCAGACACTTTCAGATGCAACCTCTCTCTCTCTCTCTCTCTCTCTCTCTCTCTCACACACACACACACACACACACACACACACACACACACACACGCATACACACACACACACACACACACACACACACATCCTCTCTGTCTCTTTCTATCACATGCACATATAAATTTTATAGGGATTTCTGGCAGTGTAGATCATGTATGTGGTCATAATATTTTGCCCCTGGCCTTCTTTTCAATTGTCATTAATAAAGAGAAATCAAAGTCTTGCTAGCAATAATATGAGAACTGCCAAATTAATGTGGACTTACTTTTAGTTCAAAAATATTTGACAATTGCAGTTTAGGAAGGCAGTTAACAAGTATTCTGAGAGAGGAAATAAAGAAAATATCAAATGCTTGAAAGTCTAAGGAGGAAAAAAGGCAAAAGAATTAGCAACAAAGTTACCACCATTGTCCAAAAATGCTGGCTACCAAGAACAGGGGTAGTTATGGGTCCTCAGAACTAATTTAAGGCTTGATACTTTATTGTACTGCAACAGAAAAATATCCAAGGGATGCTGTGTATATGAAGTGAACTTTATTTGATATGGCTTTGGTAGGGACCATGATAAAGGCACTCAAAAATTTGGTCTCTGATAGATTTCCTTGATGGATCATCATCGCCTGGCAGACTGGTGAAAGGAGAAAAACCACAAGGATACAAACTCTCTTCAGCTCAGACAAGAGAATTTAATCTGCTTCAAGTTTATAAATGCTACCAGTTCCTAAAGCCCCACCCTCCTTATCCTATCTTTTTGGAGATTCGAATTCAGCATATGAATTTGAATATACATACACACCCATACCATAGCATATAGGCTATGATCTTTATTGGCATTGCAAGTGGACAACTTGCCCATTTTCCACAAAACTTTATTGCTTCAGCTTTACAACCAGGATAATAACAAGGACCTTCAAATGTCAGTACTTAAAATTGAATGGAAAGTGCTTTATAGGCCTTCAACATTATTTTAAAAAAAAATCAAGGACACCACTCTGCAAATCTATTTGCATGAAGATATGTACACATCCCCCATGAGAAGACAGTATAAATGACTCCTTTCCAAAAACTGCACAGAAAAGCATCAAGCATCGCAGGCAGGGGGGAGGTTGTATGACATGACCTTAAGATTTCTTAAAACGCCACAATCCTGTGGTCACATGATCAGGCTGAAGGAATCTTTGTGAAGCTCAACTATTTTGCAACTGTGGATGACAAAGCTTGGCAGACAGGAGGAATACAGACATGTAGCACCACTGATCATATGGAATGTCTTCCACACAACACAAAGTTCCACTCAAATGATGTTACTAAGGAGAAAATATAATTATATGAATCATAACTGTTCAAATTGGAACATGGTTCTTAGCACTGAAACTTCCATATTGCTTCATCTGCAGGTAGGGCCAACGTCATCCACACAAGGAACTGAACAATACTACAAAGGAAAAGGCACTTCTAGATCACCTGAGTGCTTTCTCCTATTTTTCCTTCAGTTCAGTAGGATCATCCAAGGATATGAGCTCCCCACCAGAAGACTGACAGTTCCCAAGGGGTCCTGAGGTGTCAGGGGATTCCATCAGCAAATAGATCACTATTAGTATAACCATGTGAAGATGAGGCCAAACACTTCACCAAACACTTGTACTGGAAAGTAATAAGACAGCAATAAATACAGGATCTGTAACAGGACTCACAGTAGAAAATGACTTCTAAGGTAAGTTTGTTAGAAGATAATTAACACATACTGGTGATCTCAATAAGTGATCACCATAATAAGAAAATTTATTCCAAATTCAAAATAATAAAAATACAAAAGTATTGGTAAATGGCAGGTATTAGCCAGGTGTTTTAATTTCTTAAATCCTGGTTTACAGTCACACCTCCCAGTTGACATATGTCTTAGGACTTCTATCATTGGTTGTCCCTCCCTTGGAAACAACTCTTGTTCTCAATTTTTCCAGGCTTTTTACAGCCAAAAAACCCTTAGATCCAGGGTGGGTTGCCTTCCCACAGCAGGCTGCCAGGGTCTGCTGGGTAGCCACTAGAGGTTTCTTGTGACTTGAACCCCTAGCTTTGGCTATTAACTCTTCGCTGCTTGGATTGTTCTCAGGACGCTGGTAGGAATAACCCAACCACCCACCAATGGGTATCGGAGTGTCTTCGGCAGTACTTCCAGGCACCCTACTGGGATGTATCCTGGACAATCTCAAATAGTTAAAATTAATGCCTGACTTGAAGGCATCAAAATTAATATATCTCTGCAATAAGATCTGGATTAAATATCAACTAGATGGAAGTTCAAAATGGCCAATTAATGGCACCCTAGATCCAACTATTTTAAGGGATCTTAATACATACTGCCAGTGAACTGGTAAATGAAAGGAGGTTCCCTATGTCCAAGCATTCATCTATCTCCATTCCAACCCCTCCTTGTGTTCTTCTTGTTCTCCAACCCAACTTCTCTTAGCCATGAAATCTATACAACCTCCTCTAGATGACACTACAATGCTAGATCCAGCTAATGAACCACCCCCTTTTCACCACAGACCTGTCTCCATGCTGCCAAAAGCCGAAACTGCTACCTCAGTTTCTCCTCTTCATCAAGATGCTCCAGAGTCTGCTAGCTCTACCTCTCCAGAGCCCTCCCCTTCTTCTCTGCCAGCTGTGGACAACTCCAAATGCCCCAAATTGGCAGCTATCTTCACTCCTCCTGTCACCCTGTCTAAGGCTAACAACCTACTTCCTGAGGAATGCAGACGAGTCTGGGAAGAGGCAAGAGTGCATACAGATGGATTCCACCAAACAGACAACACATAACCCAATTGGTTCTGGACCAGGATCCCCAGTGGAATTACAATTCTGCAGGTGGTATTTTAGCCAGGAACGGGTTCATTACATGCCTTCTGGCCGGTATTAGAAAAGTGATCTTAAAGCCAGTAAATTTTGAAAAACTCCAAGAGCTTGTCCAGGACAAGCAGGAGAATCCATCTCAATTTTTAGAACGCCTTACGAAGGCCTTATAACAGCATACCAATCTGGACCCTGAAAACACAGAAGGTAAGCAAATTCTGATGACCTACATCTTTTCCCAGAGCTACCTTGACATAAGAGCTAAACTTAAAAAACTGGAGAGGGGACCCCTAACTCCACAGGCAGAAGTCTTAGCACTGGCCTTCAAAGTGTACCATGGAAGAGATGATAAAGTCCACAAACAAAAATACCATATGCTGGCAAAGGCTATCCAACCAGCCCCAGCCACTACCCCGGGGCTCATGGTCTCCTAAGACACAGATACCATCAGGTACCTGCTACAAGTGTGGTAAAAAAAGGTCATTGGGCAAAACCTGCCCTAACTTCCGCAAGCCAAAAGGGCCATGCCCTAGGTGCCATCAAGAGGGACATTGGGCTGTTGATTGCCCTCATGTTATGCAGAACAAAGGGATATCACTCCCAGATAACCCTCCAACTGATCTCCTAGGCTTGGCTATGGCAGACTGAGGAGGCCCGAGCTCCCCTGACCCAACCACTGCCATCACTAGTAGGGAGCCCCAGGTAAATATCATAGTATGTGGGCGGTCCATCTCCTTCCTCTTTGACATTGGAGCCACTTACTTGGTCCTGACAGAGTTCTGGGGACCCACTTCTCCTTCTGGTTCTCCTATTGTCAGGGTAGGAGGATAACTGTACTTCCCTCTCTAGAACCCACCACTTAGTTGCATTTTTAGGGGTGTACCTTTTACCTATTCCTTTTTTGTAGTGCCAACATGTCCTGTCCTCTTATTGGGAAGGGATCTTCTAGCTAGGCTGGGAGCCTCTATTTCCTTTGCTCCCCACATTCGTCTACTCCCAGGCTCACCAGTGGTTCCTCTGCTCTTTCTCCTAGCCAGGCAACCTATTAACACTGTCATGTTATTTCTTTTACCAGCTTCTCAGGTTGATCCCTGAGTCTGGGACATCCAGAACCCCTTTGTTGTATCCAATTTCTGGACTCTACCAGGTACAAGCTCAATATCATCTCTCTCTACAGCCTACTCCTGAAGACTTAAGCTTCTTAAAATCTATCACTGCTTCTTGCAAAATCTGTCAGAAGTCTGACCCCAACTCAAAGTATGGTAGCACCCCTTTTCTTACCCATCAGCTAGAGGTTTCCTTCCTGGAACTGACTGGCAACTTGACTTTACCCACATGCCCACTGTCACGCATGCCAAGTACCTCCTGGTCTTGGTGGACACCTTCTCAGGGTGGGTAGAGGCATTTCCCACAACTAACAAAAGGGCTCAGACAGTCTCTGATCTCCTCCTCCCCGAGATCATTCCCTGGTTTGGTGTCCCAGCCTCTCTTCAATCAGACAATGGTCCTGAGTTTACTTCCCAAGTCTCTCAAATCCTATCTAAGGCCCTAGCTTCTGGTAAGGTAGAAAGAACTAATCGCTCTTTAAAAACCACTCTTGTTAAACTGTCACAGGAACTTCACCTTGATTGGGTAAAACTCTTACCCTGGCTCTTTTCAGGTTATGAGTTCTCCCAAAGCAACCTCTCTTCATCTCTCCCTTTGAACTCATGTATGGATGTCCAGTCCTAACTCCTGGTCTTTCACCTAAATACTCTCCCCTCCCAGACCATCCACTTACCCCATTACTTTGCCACCTCTGTTCTCTCCTACCACCATCTACCTCGGCCATGCACTGTCTCCTGTCCACTACCTATCAACATTGGAGACCAAGTCCTTCTATCCCCTCCAGGTCATTGGCCCTCACCTCTCTCTCAAGTGGCAGGGGCCTTTTTAAAGTAATTCTTGTGACCCCTACAGCTGCTAAACTCGAGGGACTCTCTCATTGTGTCTATCTGTCTCACCTCAAACCTTTTATTCCTCCACCTAAAAATGACTCTTCTTCATACACATCAATCTTAACAGGACCATGCTCTGTTAAGCTCCAGAGGACAATGAGACTGCCTACCTTGTCTCCAATCCCAGAAAATGAGACTCCACTCTGGCAGCCACGCTTGACCACACTGGATTAAACGTGGGTTTCTCATCCTCCCCTTGCTGTTCATTTCCATCCAGGGTAGCCATTATATCTGGAGATTTGAGGTTCAAGAAACCCCCACAGATAACAAATAGTTTTCCCAAATAGGGTCAAGACGGCTCCATAGCTGGATGCCAGGAACCAATCCAAATTGCTATCATCCTGGTATCTGTAATCCCATCTAAATATTATGATCTCTATACTTGCTTTCTCTTTGACCAGACAAAAGAATATTGTAGAAAATGGCCAGATGAATATGGGGGCTGCCCATATTGGTCTTGTCAAATACATATGCTAGGATCACAGACCAATCATTTCTTCTATCAACATTGTACGACACTCTTTTTCTACATACAAGACCCCTGGGATTCCAGGTGGGAGACAGGAGTTGTTGGTAAGCTCTATCGTAAAAATCAGCCCAGGAGCCTAGTAAGTACCATCCATATTCAGAGAAAATATGTCTCAATTGCCCAACCCCTGGATATCAAAAAAGTAGGGGAGATAATCAAACATTCCTCTGAGGTCCTTACCTTTTTGACATCACCCCTCATAAATAGCACTAACTTGTCATTTTGCCTTTTACTTTATACCTTGACTGCAGCATACCAACTCCTTAATGTCACCAGACCTGGACGCTTTAAGGAGTGCTGGTTATGTGTACCCCCTGGAACTAACTCAGAATTGTCACTTACAGCATCTCCGGTGATACTGCCAAGTAACATTACCTCATCCTTTGTCAGCTGCCCTGGTTCCAGTGTTGCCATGACTCCATACCTTACCTCTGTCCCTCTCTTGGCGTGGCAACACGTTTTAAGGCCTCTGGGACTCATCCAGTGGGAATAGAACCATAACCCTTGATATATCATCTCTGCCACAATGCCCTACAATCCAAAACATGTCAATTCTTTATGGCACTCAGGCATATCATCGCCTACCTGCTAGCTGGTCAGGAGTTTGCACGTTAGTACTTCTTTTTCCTGAACTGAGAGTAATCCAGGGAAATGAGCCCCTGCCAATCCCAGTTGTAGATATGTTAGCTGCCCAGCATAAGAAGGCAGTCCAAGTTGTGCCACTCTTGGTTGCTACAGGAATAGCCATGGGTTTTGGTACTGGAGTTGCAGGGATAACAACTTCCATGATCCAATATAATACATTCACTTATCAGTTCCAAAGCAATTTTCAAAAAATATCTGAAACTGTGCTTACTATCCAAAAACAGATTGATTCTTTGGCAGCCGTGTTGCTTCAGAACATACGGGGGCTAGATATCCTGACAGCTAAAGAAGGTGGTCTTTGCCTGTTCCTCCAAGAAGAATGCTGCTTCTACGTCAACCAATCTGGGATAGTATGAAATAAAATCCAGGAGCTACAGTCAGACATAAAAAATTTCAGAGACTGTGAGACCTCCAGTTCTGAGATTTTCGAAAACCCCATATGGAAGTGGATACTCTCTTTTGTAACTCCTCTCCTAGTCATCTTCCTTGTGTTATTATTTGCTCCCTGACTTATTAATCTTGTTTCTACATTTCTTCAATGACAAATACAAAAAATTTCTAACCAAACTATCAGTCAGCTCCTGTTACAGGATTACCAGCCACTGGCCATAGACGAGCCACTGTCCACAGAGGAACCTGATACAAACATTTACCAAGTGGATCCCGATGGTGAAAGCCAGCTACCCCCATTGACAATGCCCCTAGACAGCAGGAAGTAGCTTGAGAGACACTATGCCCTCCTTCCCTTTTCGACATTGGCTTCCCCTTCCTTTCTTTTTTCCTTCTCTTTATAATATCAAAAAGGGAGGCATGCTAGCATCAGGACACACAAAGCCTGTGGCGATGCATGGGTGGGTCCACAGACCTGTTGCCAGGGCAACAGCCACCATATTCCAAGAATCCATTGGGCTCACCTCCCACCTTTACCTGTGGCCATTACGTCATAACCCATATATATACACGGGAACATTCCTCCATCTTTCTCTCTCTCCCCCTCCTCTCTTTGCGCGCCACTTCCCCCTCTCTCCCTCTCAATTAAACCTCTTACACGTGTAATTGTTTGGGCCTAGTGTGGTATGTTCTAATACAACCCGCCATTCCAACACACCAAATGTTCTTTATATTTAAAAAAGGACTAAGGAAATGCTAAAGAAACAATTCAAATTGAGTAGTTCCAGGTACTTAACTAAACTCAATAGTTTTTGGTACAGGTGATCTAATTTTAACAGAAAAATATTTTTAAATAGTCATTTTTGGTAGTGTTAGACTGCAGAGAACCAAATAACCCTATTAAAAAATGGGGTACAGAGCTAAATAAAGAATTCTCAACTGACTGAGAAGCACCTAAATAAATGCTCAACATCCTTAGTCATCAGGGAAATGCAAATCAAAACAACTCTGAGATTCCACCTCACACCAGTCAGATTGGCTAGGATAAAACACTCAGGTGACAGCAGATGCTGGAGAGGTTGTGGAGAAAGAGGAACACTCCTTCATTGCTGATGTGATTGCAAACTGGTACAACCACTCTGGAAATCAGTGTGGTGGTTCCTCCGGAAATTGGACATAGTTCTACCAGAGGACCCAGCCTTACCACTCCTGGGCTTATACCCAGAAGATGCTCCATCATGTAACAAGGACACATGCTCTACCATGTTCATAGCAGCCTTATTTATAGTAGCCAGAAACTGGAAACAACCCAGATGTCCCTCAACAGAGGAATGGATACAGAAAGTGTGGTACATCTACACAATGGAGTACTACTCAGCTATTAAAAACAATGAATTTATGAAGTTCTTAGGGAAATGGATGGATCTAGAGAATATCATCCTGAGTGAGGTAACACAATCACAAAAGAACATACATGGTATGCACTCTCTGATAAGTGGTTATTAGCCCAGAAGTTCATAATACAGGAAGAACAACCCACAAACCACAAGAAACTCACGAAGAAGGAAGACCAAAAGGTGGACATTTCATTCCTTCTTAAAAGGGGAAATCAAATACCCATGGAAGGAGTTGCAGAGATTAACTATGGAGCAGAGACTGAAGGAAGGACAAGCTAGCCTAAATATAGCTATCTCCTGAGAGGCTCTGACAATACCTAACTAATACAGATGTAGAGGCTCATAGTCATCCATTGAACTGAGTACACGGTTCCCAAAGAAGGAGTTAGAGAAAGGTTCTATGGAGCTGGAGGGTTTGCAGCCCCTTAGAACGAATAACAATATGAACTAACTAGTACCCTCAGAGCTCCCAGGGACTCAACTGCCAACCAAGGACTATACATGGTAGGACTGATTGTTTTGGCAGCATGTGTATAGTAGAGGATTGCAAAGCTGATCATCAATAGGAGGAGAGGTCCTTGGCCCTGTGAAGGTTCTGTGCCCCAGTGTAGGGGAATGCCAGGCCCAATAAGTGGGAGAGGGTGGGGTGGCAGGCTTGGGGATGGGGGAGGCAACAGGAGTTTGTTCTTGTTGTTTTTGTTTGTTTGTTTGGTTGGTTGGTTGGTTTTTGGAGGAGAAACTGGGAAAGGAGAAATTTACATGTAAATAAAGAAAATACCGAATTTAAAAAAAAAAAAAAAAAAAACAAACTCAGGACTGGAAAAAAAAAATCCTGATATCTTATTTTAACAGCATAGGTTTTTTTTGTTGTTTTGTTTTTGTTTTTTGAGATAGTGTTTTTCTGTGTAGCCCTGGCTGTCCTGCAACTCACTCTGTATACCAGGCTGGCCTCGAACTCAAAAATCTGCCTGCCTCTGCCTCCCAAGTGCTGGAATGCATGTACCACCACTGCTCGGCAGCATGTTTTTAAATTGCCTGATTACTACACTATATTAAAGAGAGAACATCTATATGTAGGAAATGCTATAAAAATCAACCTCATTTAAGTTTTGCTTATTTGTAAGCTGGGCCAATAGACAGTTTAAAAGATAATAATTTGGGGGCATATACCACACTACCCTATAATATAACAATCCTGTTAAAGCAAAATATTTCAGATCAATCTGCTCTGCTTAAAACAATGAAGTATAATTATGCCACCAACTTCATTTAGACACTTCATTTAAATGAGATTTTCCCTCTTCCAAGAGTCAATAAGACTTTGCAATAGGACATCACTAGCTGTCAAGAACTGAGTCTCTGTTGCTTGATTAGAACTTTCTTCTAGGCTCAATGCCCCCATGTAGGGTAATGCCAGGATGGGGAAACAGGAGTGGGTGGGCGGGTGGGGAAAAACTCTTATAGAAGCAAAGAGACGAGGGATGAGACAGGGGATTTCCTGAGGGAAAATCAGGAAAAGGGAAAACATTTAAAATGTAAATAAAGAAAATATCTAATAAAAAACTTCAAAACATAAGAACTTGCTTCTACCACATCATTATTCTCTTACTTTAATGTTACTGTCATCGGACTGAGTTTGGTAAATGGAAAACATCAGATGAAGTCTATGTGCTCATTACATAGAGCCAATACAAAAGGACTTTGAAAAGCATGCTTCCACACCTCCCTTCTGCCAGCTCTGGGCTTCTCCTGCCATGTCTTGCCAAGTTATATTTTCTCTCTGTCATTGTCCACTGGCAGGGTGACAAAGTGCTGAATCTGCACAAACCAGGGCCCGCTATACAGTCATTCCTACAGCAGATTCCTGACAGATTGCCTTCCCCTACAACAATGAGGCTTGTGCTACATTTGTGTAGAATGGCATAAGTTAGTTAATATTTTTAACCTATTTTGAAGATTGAAAGCATTGTATACATACCAAATTTTACTACTCATTACTGTTGCTGTAAGTTTTGTTTTAAGGTGAGAAGCACATCAAGTTCAATGCATACAGGCATTAACATGTTAGCTTGGATTGTCAGGTTCCTAGTAAAAACAAAACATCCTATTTGCCTTCATATTTGACAAGACTGAGAAATCAATGTTGTGATTTAAAAAAAAACACTTATCTCTATTATAATTTATATGAATCACAGATAAAATTCTAAGAGCTATTTTTCCTGTGATGACACTATTGCAGATCATCTGCGCAGTCTCAATTCCCAATTATTTTACCAGAGTCGGCACCTGTACTTTTGGTATATTTCTAGTTACACAGATGAGAGAAACCCTGAGTGACAAGAAGAGACACATTTCATGAGAGTGCCTGAAATCCCAGATTAAAATGAACAGTTGTGCTTGGTCACACCTCACGATACAAATCAAAAAGTTCAAAAATAACCATGTCTGGAATATTTTCGAATGCTTGCACATTTTGGAGGAATTCTAACTACTTCCACAATGAAGTTCAGCTTTGAAGCTCATCATTGGACAAGGCCAACATATTCAAAGTAATGTTGTCTTTTTGATAGCCCAAATCTTGTTCACTCTTCAAAACACATTAGGTGTGATTACTTTATTCTTGAGGTTTAGATTGAATGGGTTCAAATTCAATGGAACGTTAAATTTCCTGAAGTTGCTGTCCTTCTAAACACTGGTTGGTTAAAAATTTATAAAACAATAAAATAATAGAAAATAATTCCCTTATTTGTGCCTTTCTTTCCATTTCTAAATTTTCTGTCTTGTTTTATACAGACATTGGTGTTCTCTGACTAGGAGCCGTCTACCTAGTCTTGGAGAAAGCCACACTCCATACTTGCTGTGATTAGACTGAGATGTACCCTGACATTAACTGAAGGCAAAAGACTTAATGTAGGTCATTGAGGGCATGCTGACTGCCAGTTGCTTTCTGTGTTTTTACTTTGTCTACTTTTATTGTTTTATCTCATTTTCATTTAAAATCCTGTCCCACTGCGTTTGTCATGTTTAGTTTTTGTCACCTCTTTATTCTTTATTTCCCAATTGTGAAATGAGATGACTGTATTAAAGGAACAGAGAGACTCTCAGGGGTCTGCAGAACCAATCTCTTATTGACTAGACTCACTCCCACCAGTACATGAGTCAACCCATTTCCAGAAAAAAAAAAGCAAAATGCACAAGATGTAGGCTGTGACTTTCTATGTTGAAACTCTACTTACTCTTGCATAAACTGTGACCTCAAATACTGTATTAACTACTTATTTGATAAGATGAGAGCAATGGTAACAGCTCTACCTATTAACACATGAGTCTTGGGATCAGATAAAATTATAGATCTAAATAGCCTTGAAAACTTTAGGTAACCATACTTATATGAGAAAAACTATGGATTTATAGGCCACAATCACTGTACCATTCCACAGAAGTTAACTAATATTTCCAAATATGTCTAGATATGAAGATGTGAGTTAGCAAAGCATAAAGAGAGGGGACATTCCAGCCCAGGGAAACATGAGGACCAATCTGAAGCCAAAAGAATGAGAAGTAGAAAGCAGAGGAAGAAGTGAGATGATTCACTGCGGCTCCTGGATTGGTCTGGGAATCCAACCGGATTACAGTTGGAGCCAGCAGCACTTTTAATGCCAAAGTGGATTTATTTCCATCATTTATCATCAACAAGCCAAGAAATCAACTGATACAATACCTTCTTCTACAGCTAGATATCAAAGCACCATGGTAGGATCTGTGCTTTAGAAAGATATATCCAAATTTCTCAACTTCAGGATTGCCTTTGTTCAAAGTGTGCTCAGCAATTTTAAGCGTGTTCATAAAATTCAACACAGAAAAGAAGAATGAGAACATCCCTGAGGAGAATTACACGTTGGAACGACACACCACTGTGGTGCCTCAACAAAATACCCTTTGTGAGAGAAACATGGGTCTAAGATAAAACCATTCCATGGCTGACCATTGCTAAGCATCTCCCCTATTTTTTACCCGCCCTTTGTGGAAATTTTTGACAGTATAGAGAAAATATTTGAGAACAATGCTAGCCTTTGTCAGTAGTATTGATCTACAGTTAGCCTTTCATCCTACAGACAGGAATCACGATAGGCCAAGCTATGTGATCTCAGTACAGAACTCAAGCTATGAAGTCTCCTTCAAAGTCTGAAGCACAATGCCACTGTGTGCATCAGAGCTGCTAGCAATGGACTCTCTAGAGCTAAGAATGACACTCGAGTCCTAGTGCTTCTTCTTTTTAATTTATTTCAAAATAATTTGAAACAGCTTTCAAATGATCTGAATGAATATCCTTTTGCCACAGGACAGAAGACAAGCACCCACTTGTGTGCTGATGACAGAGATTTCTCATTAGGTTCCAGGAGCTGCCTTAATAAGCCTCCAAGCCTGCTGGCTAAACACTGTCAGTTTAATATCCATTGTGCCAAAACCAAAATTATTTGTGACAGATACTCCAAAATGCAGATAGAAAACGTAACAGAATTGTGTTGAGCAGGATTATTCCTTTAGCTATCTTTGCTAGTAACAAGGTAGTATGGCTTTCAGTTTACAACCCTAGAAATGCATAAGGATTCCCTGATCACACAAAATGTTCTGGGTAAATCGAGTCCAAAGGAAAGAGTGTGGACTGTCCCACACTCTTTGCCAACATCTGTTCTGTTAAGAAGCTTGTTTTTTGTTGTTGTTGTTTTGTTTTGTTTTTTAAGGTAGAACATCAGGGTAATATAAACCTTACATTGTGATTAAAAAAAAAATCCTTCAAACTGTTAATTATTAGTTCAGACAAAGAAGAGCAAAAAAAAATTACCTGCTTAGCTTATACAAAGTTTGGACAAGTATCTTTAGCATATATTTGAACTGTTATTTTACTAACTTCTTAAATGTTTTGTACTGTAAGTGTCCTCATATCTCTTGCTGCCATCTAACTACTTAAAAACTTGATAACATTTTTATCTCCATGATTACTGGTTAAACTTGAACAATGGGATCACACCTGACATAATTTCCCTCCCACTCCAAAAAAGAAGAAGAAGAAGAAGAAGAAGAAGAAGAAGAAGAAGAAGAAGAA
>JADRCD010210691.1:0-20467 GCA_019843815.1 Montemys delectorum
TCGGATTATCTATAATGCTACAGGCCCTTGCTAAATCTGACTGGAGCCTGTCCTTCTTGTGATCCTGATTGTGTCAGAACTCCTCAGAGTCAAGCTGTCTCTGTGATCCTATGATTCTGGGATCCTGTGATCCTGGGCTTGTTAGAGCACCTGGGAGTGGAGTTTCGTCTGGGAGTTGTGGGACTAGCTGTGGAGCTTGTGCCCAAGGTCAGCTCAGGACACCAGCCCAGAGAGATGGGAAGGAACCAGAGCCACTGGGCTGGCAGAGTTCCTGTGTAATTCCACACAATTTTTATCATAACTGCTCTGTAGTACATCTTGAGGTCAGGGATGGTGATTTCCCCTAGAAGTTCTTTTATTGTTGAGAGTAGTTTTCACTATCCTAGATTTTTTTTGTTCCAAATAAATCTGAGAATTGCTCTTTCTAACTCTGTGAAAAATTGCATTGGAATTTTGATGGGGATTGCATTGAATCTATAAATTGCTTTTGGCAGGATGACCACTTTTACTATATTAATCTTGCCAATTCATGAGCATGGGAGATCTTTCCATCTTCTGAGATATTCTTTGATTTCTTTCTTCAGAGACTAGAAGTTCTTGTCATATAGATCTTTTACTTGCTTGGTTAGAGTCACAAGGTATTTTATATTATTTGTGACTATTGTGAAGGGTGTCGTTTCCCTAATTTCTTGACCTGTTTATCCTTTGAGTATTGGAAGGCTACTGTTTGAGTTAATTTTATATCCAACCAGTTTGCTGAAGTTGTTTATCAGGTTTAGGAGTTCTTCAGTGGAATTTTTGGGTTCACAAGTATAATATCATGTCATGTACAAATAATGATATTTTGACTCCTTCCTTTCCAATTTGTATCTCTTTGAATCTCCTTTGTTGTCAAATTGTTCTGAATAGGACTTTGAGTACTATATTGAATAGGTAGGGAGAAAGTGGGCAGCCTTGTCTAGTCCCTGATTTTAGTGGGTTTGCTTCACATTTCTCTCCATTTAGTTTGATGTTGGCTACTGGTTTGCTGTATATTGCTTTTACTATGTTTAAGTATGGACCTTGAATTCCTGATCTTTCCAAGACTTTTATCATGGAGGGTTTGTTGAATTTTTTCAAATGCTTTTTAAGCATCTAATGAAATGATCATGTGGGTTTTTTTTCTTTGAGTTTGTTTATATAGTGGATTACGTTGATAGATTCCCATATATTGGACCACCCCTGCATCCCTGGGCTGAAGCCTACTTGATTATGATTGATGATTGTTTTGATGTGTTCTTGGATTTGTTTGGCAAGACTTTTGAGTATTTTTGCCTCACTATTCATAAAGAAAATTGGTCTGATTTTCTCTTTCTTTATTGGGTCTTTGTGTGGTTTAGGTATGAACATGATTGTGGCTTCATATAACAAATTAGGTAGTGTTCCTTTTCTTTCTATTTTGTGGAATAGTGTAAAGAGTATTGGTATTAGGTCTTCTTTGAAAGTCTGATAGAATTCTCCAGTGAACCCATCTGGTCCTATGCTTTTTTTGGTTGGGAGGCTTTTAATGACTGTTTCCATTTCTTTATGGCTTATGGGATTGATTAGATGTTTTATCTGATCGTTATTTAATTTGATACCTAGTATCTGTCTAGAAAATTGTCCATTTTATCCAGATTTACAGTTGTGTTGTATATAGGCTTTTGTAGTAGGATCTGATGATTTTTTTTTTGGATTTCTTCCTTTTCTGTTATATCTCCCTTTTCTATTCTGATTTTATTAATTTGGATACTGTATCTGTGCCCTCTGTTTAGTCTGGCTGAGGGTTTATCTATCTTGTTGATTTTCTCAAAGAACCAGTTCCTGGTTTTGCTTATTCTTTGTACAGTTCCTTTTGTTTCTACTTGGTTGATTTCAGCCCTGAGTTTGATTATTTCCTGCTGTCTACTTCTCTTGGGTGTATTTGCTTCTTTTTGTTCTAGAGCTTTCAGGTGTACTATTAAGCTGCTAGTATATGCTCTCTCCAGTTTCTTTTTCGAGGCACTTAGAGCTATGAGTTTTCCTCTTAGCACTGCTTTCATTGTGTGCCATAACGTTGTGTATATTGTGACTTCATTTTCATTAAATTCTAAAATGTCTTTAATTTCTTTATTTCTTCCTTAACTAAGTTATCATTGAGTAGGTTGTTGTTCAGCTTCCATGTGTTTGTGGGCTTTCTGTTGTTTTTGTTGCTATTAAAGACCTGCCTTAATCCACCGTGATCCGATAGGATGCATGGAATTATTTCAATCTTCTTGTATATGTTGAGGCCTGGTTTGTGACTGATTACATGACCAATTTTGGAGAAGGTACTATAAGATACTAAGAAGAAGGTACATGCTTTTGATTTAGGATGAAATGTTCTATTGATATCTGCTAAATCCATTTGATTCATAACTCCTGTAAGTTTTACTGTGTCTCTGTTTAGTTTGTGTTTCCTTAATCTGTCCATTAATAAGAGTGGGGTATTGAATTCTCTCATTATTATTGTGTGAGGTGCAATGTGTGCTTTGGGTTTTACTAAAGTTTCTTTTATGAATGTGGGTGCCCTTGCATTTGGAGCATAGTTGTTCAGAATTGAGAATTCATCTTGGTATATTTTTTACTTTAATGAGTATGAAGTGTCCTTCCTTATTTTTTGGTAACTTTTGGTTGAAAATTGATTTTATTCAATATTAGAATGGCTACTGCAGCTTGCTTCTTGGGACTATTTGCTTGGAAAGTTGTTTTCCAGACTTTTACTCTGAGGTTGTGTCTGTCGGTGCCACTGACATGTGTTTCCTATATGCAGCAAAATGCTGAGTATTATTTGTGTATTCAGTCTGTTATTTTATGTCTTTTTATCAGGGAATTGCGTCCATTGATGTTAACTAATATTAAGGAAAAGTTATTGTTTCCTCCTGTTATTTTTGTTGTTAGACATGCAGTTATGTGTGTGTGTGGCTATCTTCTTTTGGATTTGTTGAAAGAAGACTTCTTTCTTGCTTTTTCTAGGGTATAGTTTCCCTCCTTGTGTTGGAATTTTCCATATATTATCCTTTGTAGGGCTGGGTTTGTGGAAAGATATTGTGTGAATTTTGTTTTGTCATGGAATATCTTGTTTTCTCCATCCATGGTAATTGAAGTTTTGCTGGGTATAGTAGCCTGGGCTGGCATTTATGTTCTCTTAGGATTTGTATGACATCTGCCCAGGATCTTCGGGCTTTTATAATCTCTGGTGAGAAGTCTGGTATAATTCTGATAGTTCTGCCATTATATGATATTTGACCTTTTTCCCTTACTGCTTTTAAAATTCTTTCTTTGTTTAGTGCATTTGGTGTTTTGATTATTATGTGACAGGAGGAATTTCTTTTCTGGTTTAATCTATTTTGAATTCTGTATGCTTCTTGTATGTTCATGGGCATGCCTTTCTTTAGGTTAGAGAAGTTTTCTTCTACAATTTTGTTGAAGATATTTACTGGCCCTTTAAGTTGGGAATCTTTACTCTCATCTGTACCTATTATCCTTAGGCTTGGTCTTCTCATTGTGTCCTGGATTTCCTGGAGGTTTTGGGTTCATAGCTTTTTGCATTTTACAATTTTTTTTTGACTGTTGTGTCAATGTTTTCTAGGGTATCTGCTGCTCCTCAGATTGTCTCTTCTATCTCTTGTATTCTGTTTGTGATAGTTGTATCTATGACTCCTGATCTCTTTTCTAGGCTTTCTCTTTCCAGCGTTGTCTCCCTTTGTGATTTCTTTATTGTTTCTATTTCCATTTTTAGACCCTGGGTGGTTTTTTTCAATTCCTTCACCTCTTTGGTTTTTTTTTTTTTTTTTCTGTAGTTCTTTATAGGATTTTTGTGTTTCTTCTTTAAGGGCTTCTAGCTGTTTACCTGTGTTCTCCTGTATTTTTTTAAGGGAGTTATTTATGCACGTCTTAAAGTCCTCTATCATCATCATGAGATGCGATTTTAAATCAAACTCTTGCTTTTCTGGTGTGTTAGGGAATCGAGAACTTGATGTGGTAGAAAATCTGGGTTCTGATTATGCCAAGTAGCCTTGGTTTCTGTTGCGCAGGTTTTTATGCTTGCCTCTCACCATCTGGTTGCCTCTGATGTTAGTTGTCCTTGATGTCTCTTACTGGAGCTTGTCCCTCTTGTGGGCTTGTGATCCTGTGATCTTAGGTGTGTCAACACTCCTAGGGAGGCCAGCTCTCTCCTGGACAGAATTTGGGTGTGGGGGTCCTTGGGACAGCTGCAGCTCTGGGATGCAGATGGAGATTGAAATGATCCTATCCTCAGCTGCTCAGCTGTTCCTGAACCCTGTGCATTCTTGGCAGGTCCATCTTTGGACAGTTGTTGGAGCAAAAGGGATGATCTCACCTCTGGGGTTAGGGTTGAGAGCACTCCTGGGAGAGCAGCTCTCTCCTGGGCCGGATTTGGGTGTGGAGGTCTGCGGGACAGCTTTAACTCTAGGGTACAAATGGAGAGGATTTTTGATAGACTCATATCCTTCTGTGAAATATTAGTAGCAATTAAAAATCTCCCAGTCCCAAATGGTGCAGAGCTTAATGGATTTAATGCAGACTTATTTAAAGAAGAAATGTCAGTACCTTTTAAATTATTAGCAAATTAGAAACTGAAAGATCATTTCATAGTATTTTTTGTGAAGCAACAATTATACTGATACTAGATCTATAGAAAGACTCAACAAAAATTAAAATAAAAACAAATGTCCCTTATGAACATAGAGGTAAAAATTCTCAATAAAACATTTGCAAACAAAACTCAAGAACACATCAAAAAGATTACCCACAATGGTCAAATTGGTTTCATCTAAGTGATGCAGTATGGGTCAACATAAGTAAATCACTAAATATAAAGCTACATTTATGGTCTTAAAAACAAAAAACACAAGATCATCCCATTAGATGCAGAAGAGCCTTTGACAACATCTAATACCTCTTTGTGATAAAAAAAAAACCCTGAACATTAAGAAAAAAATAGTCCAATAAAAGCAGGGTACAGAATCAGAGAGTTCTCAAAAGATGAAATAAATCACTGAGAAACACTTAAAAGAAAGGTTTAATACCCTTACTCATCAGGGAAATCCAGATTAAAATTATTAAATTATTTTGAGATTTCATTTTACTCTACTTAGGGTTGTCTGGATCAATAAAATAAATGATAGCACATGTCAATAGATGACAAGACAGCACATGCCAGTTTCAATGTATACCTCATATGCAACTATGCCACTCTTGGGTGTATATCCAAATGACTCTACATCATACTGTAGAGATAGTCACTCATCCATGTTCATTGCTGATTCTTTATTATAGCCAGAAACATGAAAACAGCCTAGATGCACATAAACTGATGAATGGTGGTACATTCACATGAGTTATTATTCGGCTGTTATAAAAATGAAATTATTAAAGTTGCATGTAAATCAATCAGCTAGTTAAAAAACAAAGACTCTTCCTGAATGAGTAACCCAGATCTCAAAAGGCAAATTTGCATGTTTTCTCTTGTATGTTAACATTAGCTTTTAAGCTTTATATGTGTGCTACAATAAAAATAACCACAAAAGTTAGGGTTCTAATATGGGACCAAATTGGAGGACAGAGTCTCCTAAGGAAGGTGTGGTGGTTTGAAAATGCTTGGCTCAGAGAATGGTACTTTTAGGAGGTATGGCCTCCTTGGAGTAGGTATGGCCTTATGGAGGAAGTGTGTTACTATGGTGCTGGGCTTTGAGTCCCTCTTCCTGGCTGCCTGGAAAACAGACAGTCGCTCCTGGCTGCTATCAAAAGAAGATGCAGAAATCTTGGCTCCTCTAGCACAGAATCTGCCTGCACACTGCCATGCTTGCTTCTATGATAATAATGAACTGACCTTCTGAACCTATAAGCTAGCCCCAACTACATGTTGTCCTAGTCATGGCATCTATTCACAACAGTGGAAACCCTAACTAAGACAGAAGGGAAAATAAAATACAGTGTTATAGAGCCATAATGGTGGAAACTAGAATATTTGGATTAAATTGGTAGAAGTGGATGGGAAAGTAGGATAAAGGAGGAACAACAAACACTAAAAAAATTTAAAAAATAAGGAAACCTAATCTTGTAGAAGTTTTCTAAAATATATACATATATGAAATGAATTTAGATGGAGTCACCATATGCTAGAAACAATGTCTCAACTAGACATCCTATGCCACCAAATAAACAACTATGGGTAATAATGAATTCTTGGCCAAAAGAGTACCATAGAATCCTCCTCAAACATCACCACTTATTACAACCAAGGCTATTGGTTATCCTCTACAACCTGAAGGAAGGCCCTGTTGTTGAAAATATATACTTATGCTGTAAACATGAACAAATTAAGTTCTTGACTACTTAGAAGCTTCACCCATATTGAGTAGTTTCATGGTTCTGGAAGGTACTCTGCGTGCTACAGGAGGGGAAAAGTAATTATCAGTACCATCCAGCCACAAACTCGGTGACCTACAACAGAAACTTGCTTGTAAGATAAAATGATGTAATAGTGTTACAAATGTTGTAAGCATAATCAACAACTTTTTAAAAATTTGTTTAAAGCCTATTCCATTAGATGAAATCCAGACCTGACACATCTAAAGTAACCAAGAAACTGAGACTAGATAGTTTATGAGCTTAAGGGGAAATCTACTACTATTATTCTGGTAAAGGAACAAAACCTATAAAATGACTCTTAATGGCATATCACTACACCCATTAACCAGGGCATTTCTCAACATTCATCAGAGAATCTCCTTAAAGTAGATGTAGTTCACACAAAGATATACAACTGGGCAATCTGCAGAGACAGAGAGACTTTGGAGTACTCACTCCTAAATTGAATGTCTTTCTCAAAGCCCTATTTTTAAGGTTCAGGGATTTATGAAGAAGAAAATGGCAGAAGACTTCTAAGAGCCAGAGGTAGTGGAAGACTCCAAGAAAGTAGTGTTTCCCAAGCATAATAGCACTGATGCACATATAAACTCCCAGGGATGATGTAAGCATGTATAAGACATGTACAGTTAAAGCTAGCCAGGGTCCTGGCACCAAGGGGGGGGATGATTATTGAGTTTCACTCCTAACCAGGAAGCTATTTGCAACTGATATCCAATGTTAAAGGGAAAAATCAGTTTTCTCCAATGATGTTTCATGGGAAATATCATAAAATCAAACTATATTTTACAAAAATTTAAAATATTTAGTTTTCTCATAATATTAATTGCAATAAATGTAAGGATTAAAAAAAAAGAATGAGAAACTTAAATAATAAAAACCTCAATACCACCAACAAAATGCAGCAAGCAATCCAATTAAAAATGAGCAAAATATATAAATTAACACTTTTCAAATTAAAGAGTACAAACATTCAATGGAAAAACAGAGATTCTTCAAACAATGAAAATTAAATGCACTTATGAGCCAGGACTCTCACCTCTGGATATATATGTAAAGGAACTCAATCTACATTGCAGAGATATATGGCTGTATTTTTGTTTTTTTAACAAAAGCTGTAATTTTGATTCAGACTAGATGCCCATCAATACTGGGCATCATATACAATGTTGAGTATATACAATGACATATTTACTCAAAAGAATAAAATCTGTTATTTGCAACAAAATGCATGGAAGTGGAAGATGCTGTACCAAGCAACATAAGGCAAACACAGAAAGGAAAGTGCGCATCTAACACAGAAGATTAAAAAAAATATTGAACCAAGAGTAGAGTAGCAATTACAAGATGGGGTGAAGGGAACAGAGTGGGAAAGCATAGTTGGAATGATCTGCTGCATTCTATTTGAATACATTATATATATATATATATATATATATAATAAAAGTCTGATGTATAAAGAGCCTTATTAATATGTATAATTGCTGCTTGTTAATAAAAGTAAATGTAACAAATATGACATAAAATGAGCATGGAAGAATCCTTGAATTATGAGAACTTATGAGTCCAGCTCCTGGGAGCCTAATATTCCATCAACCGTTGGTACTGCTTCCTGATAAGTAAAAGGGGGAAACATATACTTGCCTGACTTTTTTTTTCCACTTCAACCTTGCTTTTATTTTTTTATTTTTTATTAAGTATTTTCTTTATTTACATGTAAATTTCTATTAACTATGAGCAGAGACTGAAGGAAGGACAAGCCAGCCTAAATATAGCTATCTCCTGAGAGGCTCTGACAATATCTGACTAATACAAATGTAGAGGCTCACAGCCATCCATTGAACTGAGTACACAGTCACCAATGAAGGAGTTAGAGAAAGGACCTATGGAACTGAAGGGTTTGCAGCCCCTTAGGACTAACAACAATATGAACTAACTAGTACCCTCAGAGCTCCCAGGGACTCAACCACCAACCAAGGACTATACATGGTGGGACTGATTGTTCTGGCAGCATGTGTATAGTAGAGGATTGCAAATTCGATCATCAATAGAAGGAGAGGACCTCGGCCTTGCCAATAAGTGGGGGAGGGTGGGGTGGCAGGCATGGGGAGGGAGGAGGCAACAGGGGCTTGTTCTTATTGTTTTTGTTTGTTTGTTTGCCTGAGTTTTTGACACTTGTGTGAAATAACCAATGTAAGAGGACATTGTGACCTATGAAGTGGTATATGAAATCCTTAACATGAGATGATTCCATGGCTTCCTAGTTTTATTTAATGTTACATATAATCACAATGTATACATTTCTGTCTCACTGTGTAGCCTTAGATGGCCAGCAACTGTTGGTCTTTGTGTCCCAAGGGCTGAGATTAATGGAGTATACCACCACAACTGGCTTAATGCTATATTTCAATGTTCTATTTCTAGTAATAAATTCTAGGCAGCATTAGAATGTATAGCCACACATTTTTAATGGGGATACAGCTTTGATATATGTTTTGATCATTATTCCAATGTATAATACTATGCTCTAGCAAACCCAATATTCCTACAGTGAACAAAATGTAAACCTAGAATTTGTGAGGACACTGTCCTTGTTCTCCAGACTTGTTACACTGTACAACTGTGTACCTTTCATGAACTTGGGAGGAATTGTGTCACTGACTTCCCTTTAAAGGTCAGACGGCACACTGGTGATTATTTCAGCAATCTAATTGCATTGGTTGCTGAGCTGGCCAGCATGTTCCTGATTGACCCATGAGAAAAATCATACTCCTTTTTGGCTACTAAATTTTCACTTTTTGTAATCACTGCTGCCGCATTTTTTAAAAATAGCAACAAAAGGATTTTAAAAATATATCTTCTGCCATTTTCCTATCTAAGCATTAAGTTTAAGAGATGCATAGAATTTTATCATGGCAAGAAATAAAACTACAGGCAGATCAGCAATTGCTGGAGTCATCAAAATATATAGAGACCTGACTAATCCTATGCCATGTTTTTAGGTAAATTATTTAGAATTTATTAAAAGAAGATCTCAGTGAGATCAGTTTTTTAGTTTGTGATTGGACAGTTTGTAGATGAATTTCTTGTGCTTCTGGCAAGCCATCATTTTACATCTGATATGTCCTGTCTAGGGAATGAGCAGATTTCCATCTTTGTTCTCTTCTAAGTGCTCCTGATGGAGAATGATGACATTCTTTGTTGCATCTTCTTTATAAGAGGAATGGTACCAAATAGTTTGAAGGTACTGAAATTTGTCATTCCCTGGTGAACACTAAGTCTGTCTTCGTATCTTGTGTTTGTATGTTTAAATGCCCGTGTATATTTTCCTTGGTGTGAAGATGTCCCTGGTGGGAATATATGTGTGCATGCATATGGAGGTCAGAGGTCAGTATCAGGAGTCTTCCTCAATAATTCTTCACCTTAACTTTTGAGATGGTATCTCTCACTGACCATACATACAGTATGTTGATTTGGCTGGAATGGCTACCTAGCAACAACCCCAAGGGTTCTCCTGTCTCTGCCAGGAACAGCCAGAGATATAGCTGTGTAGCTAAACAATTATAGATGGACATTAACTTTATCACAGAAAAATTATGTATAAATAATTTTTATTTTACTGGGCATTCATATCTTACTTAATGTTGATTTAATTTTAAGTTGCAATTATTTCTAAGACTATTTTCACCATAATTTTTTTACTGAATCTTTGGGAACTTCACATCATGCACCCCAAGCCCACTCATCTCCCAGTTCTTCCTTGTACAACAATAAGAAAAACCATCTTACTGACCCTTCTAGGCAATGACACACTCCTCTATTGATTGCAGCCTTCTGTGCATGTACCATTTCCCTCCTCCATCTATCATGCATCTCCCTAACATACTCATTCATTGTAGTGGCATTGGAAGTTGTAGTATGTCATGCAGAATACCCACTAGACCAGGCAGCTTTACTTGTGAGTGCTCATTGCAATGAGTTATTAGGCTAATTGAAACCTCTTACTTTTGCTACAACATCAATACTGGACCCTCACAGAGACTCTCAAGTATCCTGTTCTTGTCCTGAGTCATAGGGATCCTACAGCTATGGATTCACAGGAGCAGCCTCTTCATACATTCCAGCAACTCATAATTAGGGAAGATGCTGGGGGTGGGTCAACTCAGAGCCCTGGATCTGGGCCTGGGTGGTAGTTGATTTGTTCAGCCTCTCAGCTTTCCTGTGCCCACACCACCAGGTCTTATCCATATGGCCAGACAAGGGTTGGGGCCAGCTCTTTCATACCTACGTTACCACTGGAACCACTATGGGAGACAGAGCTGGTTCAGAGCTCCTCCTCAAACATTAACATGGTTATAGACCACAGATATCCTCATAGCCTGCTGTGGAAGTATGGGCCACAAACATCAATTGGCTGCCACAGAACCATGGACCCAGAGATGGCCTTTGGCAGTGCATGTGTAAGATATCACCATGGATTCTGGTGGCTGTGCAGGCCTCTCATATTAGGCCTTTCTTCATCACTGTTGTGTCTCCAGTTCTACCTCTCTTCATAGCCCACATACTGCTCCATTTTTATCTCTCCCATCATTCCAGTGCATACTTGCTCATTGACTAGGCAGGGCCTTCAATGTCTCAGTGCTTCTACTCTAAGACTAGATTTTAATTGGTAATTATTTGAATTGCTTCTAGCATGAATTGTCTCTATGAGGATGAGTATTAAAAGAAATTTATAGACATTTATATAAGTTCTTAACTTTTATAGGTATCAATATTTTATTATTCAGTATTTTCAGAAACAAAAATTAATATAGAAATAAAGTTATTTATTTTTGTTTTTATTCTTATAAACTGAATGTTTTATTTATCAAATATGACATTCTTCCCTTTGTGATTCCCTTATTGCAAAAAAAATTTTCAGCTTTAAATGAAATTTATAGTTGATATCAGAGTGGATTAAGTTCACGAAAAAGAATATCTAAATCTTGTCCACATAGCTAGATTCAGAACTGTTTATTGAGAATGGTTTATATGAATCAGATGGCAGGTTTTTTTAAGATTATTTTTTTAATTAGATATTTTCTTTATTTACAGGTAAATTTCTCCTTTCCCAGTTTCTCCTCCAAAAACAAACAAACAAACAAACAAAAACAACAAGAACAAACCCCTGTTGCCTCCCCTCTCCCCATGCCTGCCACCTCACCCTCTCCCACTTATTGGCCCTGGCATTCCCCTACACTGGGGCACAAAACCTTCACAAGGCCGAGGTCCATGGGAACCAAATACCCACGGAAGGAGTTGCAGAGATCAACTTAGGAGCAGAGATTGAAGGAAGGACAAGCCAGCTTAAATATAGCTATCTCCTGAGAGGCTCTGACAATACCTGACTAATACAAATGTAGAGGCTCACAGCCATTCATTGAACTGAGTACACGGTCCCCAATGAAGGAGTTAGAGAAAGGATCTATGGAGCTGAAGGGTTTGCAGCCCCTTAGGACTAACAACAATATGAACTAACTAGTACCCTCAGAGCTCCCAGGGACCCAACTACCAACATGGTGGGATTGATTGTTTTGGCAGCATGTGTATAGTAGAGGATTGCAGATGGCAGTTTTAAAGATAGAATAAGCTATCCAATGGCTACTGTGGGCTCTTTGAAGGGTGAAGTTTCCTACATACATTTGCTTTCTTCCTAGTTAGAGCTGTAGAAATTGAGTTTCAGACCTTCTAACAAGACATGTTGATGATTCATGGTCAATGAACAGAGAGAAGCTGGAAGCTCAGGGCTAGGGATGTATGGGGGACATATGAGAGCAATTTGGAGGTCTGGGAAAAGACAATGGTGGTGAAAGGCAACATGTACACAATCTGGTCCCACTGCTGCCAGAATATATAACATGAAGGGTTCTCTGAAACTAGAAATTGAATACCATAAGTAGGGAGCATAGGATGCCAAGCAGCAAAACTGAGGTTTCATTTGCCTTCAGATTCTAGCTTACTGCTCTTGAAGGAGTCCTTGAGTTCTCCTCAGCTGAAGCATAACAACAAAACTCAATGGAAACTAGGTTTCCTTTATTATAAATTATCATTTAACAGAAAACATAAATATCTTTAAAAAGAGGACCAGAGATCTTTCTATTCTATGTCTTTTCTCTTATATCTAATGATTATTCCAAATGCCTTCTAGATGGTTGACTAGGTAAAAAGCTTGTGTAAAAGCATCTAGAACTATCAAAATAACTATGTAGATCACAGTTGGCTTCAAACTCATAGACATCTACCTGTCTCTGCCTCCTAAGTTCTAGGGTTAAAAGCATGTGCCTCTATGTCCAGCTTCCAATGACATTCTTAGCAACAACAACAAAAAGATTCTAAAATTTACATGGAAACATTAAGACTTTGACTAGTCAAAGGAATTTTGAACAACATAACAGTGCAGCAGGCAGCATAATGTTTGATTTCCAGTTATGTTATGAGTTTTATAACACAAGTATCATGATACTAGCACAAACACACATAGATATCACCAAATAGCATCACAGGCCCAGAGTCAGGCCACACATCCATAGCCTGCTGATCCCAGTTAGTGTTGCCCACATGCACATGAACATAAGGCCTGAGCATCAGACAAAACATTTGCTTCATTGGAACAAGTACAATGACTATGCCTTCCTTTATTGGTGATTGTTGTTTGGACATGTTTATTGGCTTTAAACTCTTTTACAGTTCCTTGTAAGTTATATATCTATTGATAGATATGTAAACTCTCTCTTAAACAGAAAAACCAATTATGTACATTTGCAATCCATCTTCATATTCATTTGTGTTAGTTTGTGTTGTTTAGGCTTCCCATTAAACTTGCCAGGTCCTGTTAAAGCCTTTAACATATAGTTGTTCTTATTTCTCTCTATATGATGTTAATCTGATACTTGTTAAGAAGAGAAGAAAGACGTGATTTAGGACTTGCAATAGGTGTCTCAAAGGTGTCAAAGTGGGAAAAAGAGATAAAAATCGACTCTGAATATAACATGGAAATGCAAGGGTTTATGACCAGACTAGAGTGTTTGGTCCAGTTGGTAAATATCAAGCTACTAAGAATAGTGAATTTTTGCTAAACTTTTCTAATATGTTTACTGCTGAATCTAAGCCAGAGTGACTTAATATTACCTGCATGGGATGATAGATTTGATGAGATATTAAGATATTGGGGTGATTAGATACCAAAAAGGGGAAGAGTCTATAAAACCTAGCTTAGTAGGGATTTGTTAAAACTGGGGTAGGTAAATGAGAATGCCCAAATATGCAGTCTATTAAAAGGCTTGTGAAAACCTGACTAAAGTTTGGGCTAGAAGAGAGACTCTACCAATATGAATTATGATTTTATTTCATTTTATTTCAAAAACTATCTTAACAATCAGGATGTAGATAATGTATAGTAAAACAGAGTTGTGCTGAAGTGAAGCATAGATTTTACTTTAGGTGAAAGAAAAAAATGACAAAATAATACATTTGACAGTTTATGATAAATATTCGTGTTTCTGTTTCTTATTAATAGAATTGAAAGTAATAATTAGTGAATATTCTTATTCTAAAAACCCGAGAATAGTCTAAAGTTCAAACCTTCTTTGAAAGCTCATATGACAATCAAGACTTCAGAGTGTGGACTTTCACATTAGATATATAAAAGTGGTAGAATATATATTAGTATTCTAAAAGATAAACATTTCTGAAATAGGAAACATTTCCAAGCATTTTGTGTATGGAAAAACATTTGGCATGGTCAAAGCCAGCTAAACCTGAGTCTGTGGAACAGTTATTATAAATATAGGTATGTACTACAGCAACATGAAGTTCAGCCAGGGTCAAGGCACAGCACCTTAGCAGGTAGCCTTTCTGAACCTCCTGCTTCTTTCTCCTGATCCATACCATCTAGCAGACTTCTGAGAAAAATCACAAGGTTTTTACTGGAGGGATTGTTCCCTGTAAGTTCAGGAAAGGAAGGTTTCCATTCCAGAATACAATGAGATTCATGAAGTTATCCTACTAAGTCACCCCCCCCCTGCTTTAGAACATAATCCCTTGTCATTCTATAATATATATGGTATGAATGTCCAATATATATGTATACATCTGCCTGTGGGTCAGTTAAGATCATATCGATAAGTCACTCTGGAGACAGTTTCAGGGACCAGCATCTGCTTTATTGTTTGTAAGCAAGCACTTATATAGTGGAAGCCTAACAATTGTGATTGGTTAGTACCTTAGAATTTAGTATTCTGACTCCAGGAGCATGGTGTACCATGCTTTTTATTTAAAAGTGCAGTGTGTAAAGTAGGCTGACTGTAGGTCAAGGCTGCATTTCCCCCTACACCTTGTTTTTTTTTTTTGTTTTTGTTTTTTGTTTTTTGTGCATTCCCAAAGGTTTCTGTGGATATAAGAATTGTTTATTAAATTATTTGCATGCTTTTGTCTATCTCTTTATGTTATAGAAGCTCATTACTGAATGGATTACCAAGTGAAGAAAATATATTTTCTTTCTTCTTTAATAACAATGTGGGAACCAAAGGAGATCGTGATTTAAGTTCTCCTCCTATCTTTGTCATCTATCCTATTTTTTGTTTGTTTTGTTCTTTTGTATTTTGGTGGGGAGTGGTGATTTACCACCCATGAATCCCCTGTTTTTCCAAGCTACTTTGCTCCATAATATGGCTGTGGGATTGAGTTAGAGGTAAATGTCAATGTGTGGTATGGTTTCACAAGTCTCCTTAACTCATAATTATTCACTTCCAGAATCTAACTGCTTTATAATTTCATTATTTTTTTTCAAAAATGATGTGTATTAATATAAACAATGCCTGTTAACTCTTTTTTAACACAAGGTTGTAACTGTAGGTTTCATAGATATTTTCTATTGCTATCCTCTGCTATCTATTGATATTCATCAGATTTTCATTTTATATTTTTCTTGTCAACTAATCTATTGCAACTTAATATGTAAAATGCTAGGTAGAGCATGTGTCCATTTTAAGTACCAGTATTTGCTTTAGTGATGTCAAGATTTTGAGTTCCTTACATAATTTGGAAACTAATTCCTGTTGGGTGAAGAGTTTAATAATATTTTTCCCATTCCATAGATTATATCTTTACCTTGCCAATTCTTTCCTTGCTATGTGGAAGAATCTCAATATCTGATATAATATCATCTGTGCATTTATCCTTATGTACACATCTCTTCCCAGACACATGTCACTTAATATTTACTCCAAGTTTTCTTCTAAGAGTTTTTATTGTTTTAGGATTTACAGTTCAGCTTTTTTATTGTGAGTTGGCATTTGTATGTGGGACTGGATTGGAATCTGATCTAAATCTTATACATGTGACACTCACTTTTCACAGAAACATTTATTAAAGAGACTTTCCGTCTCCAGATATGTATTCTTTTTATTTGTTAAAAGCTACTTAGCTCCAAGTGTGTGGATTGACTGACAGGTTTTTCAGTCATGTGGCTTTGATCTCTGTGTCCCCTTTAGTGCCAGTTAAAGAAATAATCTCTTGTACTGAATGGAAACATTATCTGTCAGTAAAAGGCTGATTGGCCAAGGAGCTGAGACAAGATTAGAAGGTCAGATATCTGATAGATGGAAATGAATTCTAGGAAAATGTTCAGGCATCGTAGATTTGCCTAGACTGTGAGAAAGACAGTCGTATAAACCAGAGGAAAGGTACCAGTCGGAGAACTTAGACTAGAATAAACTGGATTATTGAGGTTAGAGCTAGTAGGGAAAGAGATTCAAGGTTATTGGCCTAAGCATTTACTAATAAATAATTAGTCTCAGAGTCATTATTTTAGAGAACAAAGTTGCTGGGAGGAAAAGCACATAGTTACAGCCAGCTCTGAGTCTCAATGGCCAGCGAGTCTTGAAATATATTCAGTGTCACTAATCAGGGAAGAGCATATCAATACATCAAAAAAGTATATCTTAACTTAGAATAATTTCAGTTAAAAAACAAGCAATGACACATATTGGTGAAGACCTAGAGAATAGGACATCCTTATGCCATATTTGTGGAAATGTAAATTAGTATGACAACTATGAAAAGCAAGACAGAGGTGCCTCAAAATAACAACAAAAAAACCAAACAAAACAATAAAAAATAAACCCAATCAACAACACCCTCAAGACCCCATAAAGCCCAGTAATCTCACAAAGAGATACACACACTCTCATGTTTGTTTTTAGCAGTTTCAGAACAGTTAAAACAATCAGTGAAAGTGTTCACTAATGAATGAATAGAGAAATATGGCTAACATTATGGGATCCATATCATTTGTAGCAATGTAGATGGACTTGCAAATCTTAAGGTAAAATCAAACAAGCCAGGAATTGCAAATCAGATATTACATATTTTAGTGACATGTATACCCTAAGAATGCTAAGCAAATAAAATCAGAGAGCAGAACAGTAATCACCATAGGCTCCTAGAGAGGGAGACATGGTAGGATTATGGGCACAAATTCACAACTGCATAGAAAGGCAAGCCTTGTGTTGCACAGAAGGGTTATTCTAATTAACAATATAGTATAGTGTAGTTCAAAATAGCTAAAAGATGATTTTTGAATATTGTCATCACATATAAATAATTATCTTTGAGATGACTGAAAAATCTAAATATCCTGATTTGATCAGTATCAATGTACAAAACAAAACCTAGATTCTGTAGTCCATAAAGAGGAACAATTATTATCTCTCAATAATGAAAAGAAGATCTGACGATGTCCAAGGAACATCAAAAACAGATTCTATTTTTATATAACAATTTTCTGTGAATTCTGAAATGCTCTGTGGTCTTTCAGTTTGGAGTCAATATGAGAAAACATCATTGTATGATTCCTGAGCAATCCAGAACACAGACATCTACCAACATATCTCTGCTTCAGATCCCAAGGTTCTGGCCAGACCAAGTGGGAGTGAGCTGCAAGGGCTAAGATTGGAATATACAGTGAACACACAGATCCAAAGAAGTGGACACAGAAGCATTACTGTCAGAGAGAGCTACTTCCTGCTCCTGAGTTTTATCAAGATATTATTTGAAATGCTGGCCATTCAAAAGCAATGTTAGCTAGCAAAATTATGATATTATCATCATAAATTTATAGTTAGTCTGAATTATAAGTACCTATCCCTAATCTACTAAGCACAGAATTAGGTAGGAAGTTGGGCAAACCCCAAATGCTCTTGCTCAAGCTCACACCACTGGCCCTCTGACCTTTTCTGAGCAGCATATAAGACTCTTGGTTCTTAACATGGTCCTCATGGACCCTCCATCTCAGTAAGTTTCAATCAGTTGTACATCTGCCAAGTGGTGACTGGCATTTCCTTTTACCATCTGGCAACTTCCTCACTCTGTTGCCCTGCATAGCCAGCTAGGTATCTTATGTACACACAGATTCATTTGCTACCTTGATAGAGTCCATTTTCCTAATAGATCTTAATTTTTATTATTTCAGCTTCAACTAATCAGAGGAGGTATGGGCAATCAAAATAAATTAGTCAAATAGTCTGCAGGGCTTTCCTAAAGGTTCAGGTGATTATATAGTAATTAGCTGGCTCTTATTAGGAATGTATTTTAAAAGCTAAGGAAATGAGATTTGGAATTTTCTTCCCCCTTCTCTGCCAAAAAGTGAAATAAAATGCAATTAATGACTATGCATCAAAATTCTTTGGTTTGTCTTATTGTCTTAGTTAAACCTGGGGTAATTATTTTAAATATTTCTGCCCTCACCAAGGCAGACTTCTTCCTTTCAAGCTGGCTCTGTTTTTTTAAGTTTACATCGGGTGTATGAGCTTCATTTCCTTTTATAGTTTCTATCCTCTTCTGTTTGCGTTGATTGTTATTCAAGATAACATTGTCCCAACAAATGCCGGGTAGTGGTGGCACATGCCTTTAATCCCAGCACTTGGGAGGTAGAGGCAGGCAGAGTTCTGAGTTTGAGGCCAGCCTGGTCTACAGAGTGAGTTCCAGGACAGCCAGGGCTACACAGAGAAACACTGTCTCGAAAGAACAAAAAAAACCAAACAGACAAACAAACAAAAAGAAAAAAGAAAGAAAGAAAGAAAGAAAGAAAGAAAGAAAGAAAGAAAAAGAATAAAAGAAAAGAAAAGAAAAGAATGTCCCAACTAAAGGAGAACAGATGGCTCCAGCTGCATATGTAGCAGAGAATGGCCTTGTCATGCACCAATGGGAGGAGATGTCCTTGGTCCTATGAAGGCTCGATAGATCCCCCACTGTAGGGGAATAGAGGTGGGAGTGGGGGGGGTAGGTGGGTGGAAGAACATCTGCTTAGGATGGGATAGGGGGTTTCTGATGGGGGGGACCAGGAAAGGGAATAACATTTGAAATGTAAATAAAAAAATATCCAATAAAAAAGAAAAAACAGAAAAAAAGAGTATCCCCATAATTATGTTTTTCCCTGTTGACATAATATGGTGGAGAAATGTGGCTGGCTTCATTTGTATTCTATTTAGCATATTTGAGGTTGTACAGACTCTTTACCAATATTTTTGGTTAATGTAACTTCTCACTGTGACCTCACTTGAGTTTGTTTTTCTTCTTCACAGTTACCCTTCTGGAATGGAATATAAACTTCTGAATCAGAAACTAGTTCTTGAAACACTTCTAAAATTTTGCTTTGAATACCCATTAGTAAGCAAACTCATTTAAACTTGGGAAAGTTATTAGAATAATGTAATATGGATTCATTTATAATGATTCCCTTGCTTGAGGAAACCATTAACTTGGGAAGCTATGCTATTAGTATGACTAAACTTAAAATAGCCAATATTTAGGGATAATTAGGGACTATATAAAAGGTACTAGTTCTATGAGCAGAGGACACAAGAGGTAGTTGAATATATTTATAATTAGATTATATAAATAGCAAAGAAGCTAAAATTTAATTCACTTGAGGTTTTCTCAATATCCTGAAAAAATTTTGGATCAATCATGCAAAACATGTACACATATTCAGCCTTTTCTCATTTTGAGTAGCTTTCTTCATTATGCAGTGTTTTGTACTTTCTTGCTCCCTCCTAGAACTCCATGCCTATGATACAGCCTTCCTCAAATACATTTACTGACAGCTGCCTTCAGAATCATGGGTCATTGCTGGTGTAAGGTGATGAATATGAGTGGATTTCCCATATGTGAGAACATTACTAAACTACTACATCAGAAGTGATTTGGCTTATCATACTCAAAAGAGAGAAAAAAATCACACAACACATGGAGAGATAGCTCAACAGATAATATTATGAGGAACATATTTTTTAGGGACATTATTTAGGCATATATTTTTAAAGTGTTTTGTCCTAGGAGTAGTCTGGACATAGTAAGCAGAAACATACAGAAGAAGGAAAGAAACTATGATCACTGCACTGAACATGGCAGGAAGTTATAGCACTGTGACATTTGTCTCCACAGAGAGTATATATATAGTAAAACAATACAAAAGAAACATGAAAGTCATTTGTGGTGGGCATCTACTACATGGAGCTTACAGAATTGTCTAAGTGAGTATAGAGCCTTGAGTCTCAACCAAGCCTATCACATGACTGTCTGCAACTGTAGATTCTCCATCAACACAACACATGCTACACCAAACATTAAACTTTACATAAGCATGAAGTGTCAAAAATATAGTTAAAAAAAAAGAAACACATTTTTTAGGTATACAAGTAATTTTCCCTCAATATTCTTAGCTTATGAATTTTTTCTCCATTAGAATTTCAAATTAGGTATGAGAATGTATGTTCTCATATGTACACACATGTGCAGGTCAGAAGTATGTGTCAGGCATTTTCCTTGACTGCTTTCCACACTTTTTTTTTTATTAGATGTTTTCTTATTGACAATATCTCCTTTCCCAGGTTCCCCTCCAAAAATAGAAAAAAAGAAAAAAAACAAAACTAAAACAATCCCCTGTTCCCTCACCCCTCCCCCTGCTCACCATCCCACCCCCTCCTGCTTACTGGCCCTG
>JADRCD010210692.1:0-57946 GCA_019843815.1 Montemys delectorum
CCTCTGCCTCCCAAGTGCTGGGAGTAAAGGTGTGTGCCACCACCACCGCCCAGCTCTCTTCAGCTCTTTAGCTAACTCTTCTGTGCTGTTTAAAGCAGAAACCAAAATATCCCAAGCTCTTTCTTCTTAGACTCTGTGACTTGCTGAGCCCACAGAGAAGCCTAAGGGCCCAAGGTACAGAAATTATAGCACTACCAACTGCCGCCACAAAGGAGGAACTGCTCTGGCGTAGTAGGAGCAAAGCAACCACAGCCAAACAAGCTCTCTATCAGTAAGGTGTGCTGGATGTGGTGAACCAAAGGCCTCACATCCTGCCTCCGACCCCATTCCATACTCCTAGCCAATGTAGCCAAGCAGCCACAGCTTGCCCTGAATTCTCCCTCACAATTAACATGCACTTCTGGGTGTGGAGGCAGCCAATCATTCCCAGATCAAAAGAACAGCCAAACATTCTTCAAGTGAAGAGTTGCTCTCCGGTTCTTCAAATAACTCTTTACGCTTTTAAATAAGTTGAATGGCTAATTAAAAAGAAATCTTTTTCCAGAAGCAAGGATCAAAGAATAGACTTACCAGTGGGAAGACTTTCAATAAATTGGTCATGCATTTTTGACAATGGCTTTTAAATAAATACAAACAGCAGTTAAGTCCCCAAGAATTTTTTTAAAATGTTCCTTCAAAAACGCTTTGTTTGCCACATGACAGAAGTCAAGAAACAAGGTGTGGTTTTTATTATTACGGTCAACTCCAACAGAGGTTTTCAACCTTGCCAACGTTTCAGCCCTTTAATAAAGTTCCTCATGGCATGATGACTCCAATTACAGAATTATTTTTGTTACTACTTTATAACTGTAATTTTACTACTGTTTTGAATTGTAATGTAAGCATCTATGCTTTATAAAGATGGTTTTAGGCAACCCCTGTGAAAAGGTCGTTCAGTTCTCAAAGAGTTGCAATCCATGGGTTAACAAACACTGCACTAGACCCTAAGGACCATCTCTTCTAACAAGAACTTTATGAGGGAAATTTAAGGAAATCTACTTGGGACCAACAGTGATGTATCCAGTTCTTCAATGATCCATATCTTACACATATTCTGATGCTACTGAAGGTCACCAAACGTTATGGGTTCCATAAATCTAAAGATCAGTAATTGGGAGATTATGATAGGAATTATGATAGCTATTCCTTGTTCTTTCTTCCTGGAATAGATGATGCTAGCAGTCAGGTAGAGTTTTTTCTTCCAATTTATGATGCTTGGCTTAGGTTATAAAAACAAAAGGTTTGCAAAGGCCAATCCACCTAGGACAAATTAACCCATTTAGGCAATGTCAAAGCTGTTGGGTGAGTGTTGGCTGCCACTGCAGGAAGGGAATTTGCTAATAAAGGGAAACTAAGTTGAACCTCAAATTTCATTCTGACTTCCCAGAGCCTAATTAAATGTTTTGAAATTCAAATCTGGACAAAGTACAAAATACTCTCCTAATCATAAATATCTTTTGGTTGTGAAAGCAAGGTCAATGCCGCACACTTTACCGATAACCTTTGATAACCCAAGTTTGCTTTGATGATGAAACGTCTATAATGAAGTCCTGTAACAAACCCAACAAAAATTAGAGTGTCCGAATGTGACTTTGCCAACTCCCTCACTCGTTTAGATTTATAGAAATTGTCTAATGCCTTCCTTTTTTACCTCAGCTGACTAAAATTTTAGTAGAGGAGGAATCACTATACATTTCTTTATCATTGATTGATCTCAGACTTGCTACTTTTAGCCAGCTTATATACTTGCTGCCTTCTGTGTTGTCCTTATAAGTGAGATGATCCTGACGTTGTCCTCACTGGCACCAGTGTGGCTGGCTCCACCGAAAGCGCACATAGTGTGAAGAAGATTGATACCAGCATAAATTAATGATCTAAAAAACTGAAAGGAGTAGCCCCCATTCCTGCGCCTTATTTTCCAGCCTACAATTCTGCCTGCTTTCTCAGAGACCTGCCCATACCAAGAACAACAGGTAAGACCCCGCCTCAAGCCCTATGCCAATCAACTCCCCTTACAGTGTGCTTACCAGCTGTAACTGCACTTCATCCCCTTGCCTCCATTTCCCAGGTCACGATTTCACTTTCTAAAAGCCTAGGGACCCCAGAGACAACATTAGCACAGAAATCCCCAGAGGCCCTGCAGGCCACAAAACCCATACCACAGACACTGTACTAGTCCTGAAGAGTCACTAGTCACTAGAACCCCAGGACAGTCAGGTCAAAAGACTAAGAGGAAACAATAAAGGGGAATAAACAATAAAGACTAAGGGGAAAACATCTAAAACCAACTACCTAACAAAGATAAACTCAAAAATCAGCACCTAAATGTATAATAACCACAAAACCCAGATGCCAGCATAAGAACACAAATCAACAACAGCGGGATAATATGGCAGCACCACATTGCAGCTTATCTTACTACAGCAAGCCCTGGATATCCCATCACGACTGGAACATGAGAAAATGGCCCTAAATCCAATCTGATGAAGATGATAGAGGCCTTTAAGAAATTAATAAATCCCATAAAGAAATATAGGAAAATATATTGAACAGGTGAAAGAAATGAATACAACAATTCAAGACGTGAAAATGGAAATAGAAAAAAATAAAGTAAACACAAACTGAGGGAATCCTGGAAATGGAAAACCTAGGTAAGAGAACAGAAACTACAGATGCAAGCATCAGATGGAAAAGAGACGGAAAAGAGAATGCTAGGCACAGACGATACGATGGAAGAAATTCATACAATGGTAAAAGAAAATTTTAAATCTAAAAAGTTTCTGACACTAAATAAAAGGAAATTTGGGACACTATAAAGCAACCAAAATTACAATAATAGGAATAGAAGGGAGAGAAGATTCCTAGCTCAAAGGTCCAGAAACTGTTTTCAACAAAAATTGTAGAAGAAAATTTTCTCACCCTAAAGGGATGACTATAAATGTACAAGAAGCTTACAGAATACAAAATAGGTTAGGCCAGAAAAGAAAATCATCCTGCCACATAATAATCAAAACACTAAATGTACAGAACAAACAAAGAATATTAAAAGATGCAAGGGGAAAAGGCCAGTAAAGGAAGACTTATCAGAATCATATCCAACTCCTCAATAGAGGTTCTAAAACCAGCGGTGCCTGTGCTTGTAGTCTCTAAGAGACCATATATACCACCTGAGATTTCTATATCCAGCAAAACTTTAAAATCCCCTTAAATGGAGAAAACAAGATACTTCATGACCAAACCAAATTTAAACCATATCCATTTACAAATCCAGCCCTACAAAACATACTAGAAGGAAAACTTCAACCCAAGAAAGTTATAATTACATTCATAAAGATACAGGGAATACATACTTTCACACCAGCAAAAGCAAAAGAAGAAATGCACACACACACACACACACACACACACACACACACACAAAGACTAACAACATCAAAATAACAGGAATTAACAACTTTTGGTCATTAATATCTCTCTACATCAATGGATTCAATTCCCCACTAAAAAGGCCCAGGCTAACAGAATGGATGGGAGAATAGGATTTGACTTTCTGCTGCATACAAGAAACACACCTTAACATCAAAGACAAAGTAAAGGTCTGGAAAAAGATTTTTCAAGCAAAAAACCCAAGATGCAAGATGGAGTAGCCTTTATAATATCAAATAAAATAGACTTTCAGCCAAAATTAGTAAAAAGAGGGAGAAGTTCACTTCATACTCAAAAGGAAAAATCCACCAACATGACATCTCAATTCTGAATGTCTATGCCCCAAATGCGAAGATACCTACATTTGAAAAAAAAGAAAAAAAGAAAGAAAGAAAGAAAAGGAAAGGAAGAAAGAGAGAGAGAGAGAGAGAGAGAGAGAGAGAGAGAGAGAGAAAGAAAGTCAGACAGACAGACAGACAGACAGAAAGGAGAAAATACAATACTCTTCAAATTATCCCATAAGTAGGGCAATGGTAGCTCAGGCCTTTAATCCCAGCACTTGGGAGGCAGAGGCAGGCGGATTTCTGAGTTCCTGGTTTACAGAGTGAGTTCCAGGACAGCCAGGGCTACACAGAGAAACCCTGTCTCAAAAAATCAAAAATCAAAAATAGAAATGTAAGGAACACTGACAAATTCATTTTATGAGGCCACAGTCACCCCAATAACTAAGCCACACAAAGACTCAACAAAGAAAGAATTTCAGACTTGAATTTGTCATTCTCTTGGCTCAGTCACCTAAACAGCTATAATTACAGGCCTATGCCACCAGCTCAGGTTGCAAACCTATTTAAGATCAATTTTGTATTATATGTTAGCGGTATTTAGCTTGGATGTTTGTATGTGTACCATGTGCATGCCTGGTGCCTTCAGAAGCCAGAAGAGGGGCTGGAGAGATGGCTCAGCAGTTAAGAACACTAACTGCTCTTCTGAAGGTCCTGAGCTCAAATCCCATCAACCATACGGTAGCTCACAACCGTCCATAATGAGATCTGATGCCCTCTTCTGGTGCATCTGAAGACAGCTACAGTGTATTTACATATAATAAATAAATAAATCTTTAAAAAAAATCAAAAAGAAGAAGCCAGAAGAGGGCATTGGATCTCTTGTGACAGACAGTTGTAAACTACTGGGAACCCAACCTTAGTCCTCTGTAAGATCATCAAGTGCTATTAACTGTTAAGATATAAATCCAACAGTATATTTCAAAAATTATGATCAAGTATGGTCTATGTTACAGGATATTTTATCACACTGTGAAGCCCAGATTATTTTGTTTACTGGAAAAACCTGTTTCTAGTTGTGGTGTGGCTCAGCCCTAGCACTCCCCTTTAATCCAAGAGCTTTCTGTTTATTGTAAACAGTATTAAATAAAGTTAACCATAGGTCAAGAGGTAGAGCAAGCAACCAATCAACAGGGAATGAACATAGGAAAAAATAGTGAGTGAGTCAGGGGTATTGATAGAAAGGCAAACAGGAAGTGGAAGGGAGGAGTGTTCAGTTTGAGGGGGTTTTAAGATGTCATGGCTGTGGAGGAAGGTCAGTTGAGTGTTTTACCTGCCTCTCTGAGCCAGCAGGCTTTCACCCCAGCATCTGGCTCCTGAGTCTTCTTTGGTAAAATTGAATGATTAAGATTTTGTTTAAAAACAACAGGTTTATTCTAAGAGGGCAAAGGTGACTGAATGACAGCAATTCATTGACTTCAAAGTGAATAGATACATGGATTTCTACAAATCTAGGAACATTTTTACAAACTCTAGTGTCTATCACTTAACTCAAAGTTGGATGTCTAATGATAGTAGGAGCAGAAAATTTGAAACTTCCTTTATTTGATAAGATTTGTATACCAAATTTTATATCAACATGAATACTTTAAATAAATGAGCAAGTTTTATTTTTCCAGCATAGAACAGCATCCCTATGTAATAGGGATCCACTTAAGATCTATAAGGACCATATAGTTCATGTTCAGAGTTAGATGACTTGACATCCATAATTTCAAAGTCATCTCAACAAACATTTCAATCACTTTACTACTCTCATGAAACTTCAAATCTTCCCCATTGAATCACAATTTTAAGCATTCTTACTATTCCTCCTAAATCTCTACTTCTTTAACAGAATGTTTTCCCTCTGCTTCAAATCCCTCAAAGAACCTGATGTGACACATTACATAACAGGTACTTAAAGGACTGTGTGTTAAAGCTTAAGGATGAAAAAGGCTGTGAAGACACACTGACTCCCATAATTATCCTAAAAAGAATCCTCAGATATTTTCAATTTCTTTCTTGTGCTATGGTGCTTAATGTTATCACCTATACTTTGGGATGGCTGAGATGCTAATAAAGCTGTGGCATATTTAGAATGCACATGGGAAATCACTGAACATAAAGAGAATTATTTTATTTTCAACCTTGATCCCTTCCAGTTTCTACTAGACTCTTGTGTACCACCTACCTTCTTGTAATAAGATCTTTTTGGAAATTAAATTATATCATTTTTGGAAAGATGATGTGTATTTCTGTTTCCTTTTTTCAAATGTGTACCTCTATTTTGTTTCTAAATTACTTATCTGTGCCTCTTTAAATAGCATATGACTCATGCAGTGCATCTGGCAAATTACTAGCCTGCATAATGTCCAAATATTTCCTCAATAGAAATAGAATCAGAAAACTCACCATAATTATTCAATGGTATGGAAATTGTTGTCTATTTTACAAAAAGCTAAAATGAGCAGAGGATTTATAAGCCTGTAGACTCATAAAACCCCAAACTGACCTGAATAATTAGGTGAGGGCAGGGATTGGTTCAGTGGCCTTCTTGCCATCACCAAGAAGTTGGGAGAGAAAATGCAGCAGACTGGGTCAGTCAACAAGCCAGCTATTCCCTACCCTTCTATTCCTAGTGTTATACTGATGTTATGGTAGGGTAAATTTGAACAAAGTCATACAGATGAGTCAGATCTTCAGAGCTGTGACATCACTAATGTTTTTCTCTCCATGAATCTCTCTCCTATGAAAAATCAGGTTCTCGATTTTTTTTAATTAGATATTTTCTTTATCTACATGTAAATTTCTCCTTTCCCAGTTTCCCCTCCAAAAAACAAGCACACAAACAAACAAACAAACACAAGAACCAACCCCTGTTGCCTCCCCCCTTCCCATGCCTGCCACCCCACCCTCTCCAAGGTTCTCGATTTTTTAATGTATTAGTTTAGAAGATTATTCAAATATTGTGAACTTGAACGTGACACAGACATCTGAGGCGAGCCATGGCTCTGTCTAATGATGTAAGCAGAGGTTTATGGGAACAATTTTTCTTCCTTGATCTCTTGAAACAATTGCTTTTCTCATCTGTAAACATCCTATTCTATCAAAATAGAAAAAAATACCTCTCATCCTAAATTTTTGTTTGGTAAAACTAATTTGTATACTTTTCAAAAAACATCGTAAGTTGTCTTATAAATATAAACATTTAGTGTCAATAAAAAAATACTATTTATAAACAGTGCTTAGGACAAATAGCTTTGGACAGGACTAGGCATGGTAGATGTGTCATGCCCTTATTCCTAGTTCTTGGTAATCTAAGGCAGGAGGATCTTGAGACCCTATCTCAGTAAAAGAAAACAACCGGGCTTGGTAGCACATGCCTTTAATCCCAGCATTAGGGAAGCAGAGGCAGGAAAATCACAAGTTCAAGGTAGCCTGGACTACATATTGAGATCCCAAATTGAACAAACAAACAAAAAAATCCATGTATACCTTAAATGTTTATACATTAACTTTGTAAAAATTTTATAACAATAAAAAAGAAAGATGTTAGAAACCTCTAGCCACTTAGATTAGTTTTCAGATATTAACTGCTTTAGGTTTTTCAGATACTGTGAAAAATCCTAGAGATCATAATAGCCCAAAAATGGGAGGAGAGTTGAACTTTGAATTTCTTTCTTTACCATTTGTCTTTATGGTTATGGTGATGACTTGAAAGGCAGAGCCCATGGAACTCTTCAGTGCATTACAGTACTTCCTCGGTGCTAATATTTACAGGATGATTGTGTATGTTTTAATAGTCACTTGATAATTGTACAGCACATATGTCAATGTCTATACTGCTGGAACAACAGCCTCTTTGGGCTACCAGATGCCTGATAATAATACATGGATTTCCTTTGGGACCTTCCTTAAAATAAGATGAGCGATTGATCATTGATGTCATTGTAATAGTTAGGAAATTTTTTAAAAATAAATACATAGAATACTAAAAAAAAAAAAAAAAGAATTGAAGAATGAAATAAAATGGGAAAGGCAGAGAAAGGATGGGTGGAGGGAGGAGTTACAGAAAAAGCTGCAGGGAAGGAATCCAAAATCCTTGCCTCTAAGTCTGTTATGTATGTCAGTCTTTATACGTGAGCCACATAGTCTACCTGACTCTTTCTCATTGTGTGCAAAATCAAAAGTTGAAGCCACGTGATTCCTGAGGCTCTTCCATTCAAAGTCTGGCTTCTCAGTGTCTTTACCAATCCCGAGTCTTCTTTTGAGTTTCTCCTTACATATTCAAAGCTCATGACTTTTCTGTGGATTACAATTCATTTTACCTACTTAAATAAATTGCTATAGCAAATTTTTTTTAAATGGAGCTCTCCTTCTGCGCAGTGGATTCTAATTACTTAATAGATTAAGGAAACTTACTATAGGAATTGTCTCCTAAACGACACACCTCCATCCTCTTTCCAGATATTTCCCACCTATACCATCTGCAAACATGATACATTGGTATTAGCTATTACTACAGCCCGTTAGTTGATAATCCGCTTCTTTCATCCTTGCTTTTCCATGCTAAGGCTTAACTCTAGGTCTTGACCTAGAGATGACATAAGCATTGCCTTGATAGAACTCAGGTGAAGAAGCATTTCAGAAGTCTGAGAAGCATGCTATCTTACTTCACTTTCTATTGCTATGATAAGATACTAGCCAAAAACAACTTAGGGAAGAAAGGATCCACTTGCCTTACATTTCTCCATCACGATCTGTCTTTAAGAGAAGTCAGGCCAAATACTAAAGCAGGGTCCTTGAGGCAGGAACCATGGAGGAATAGTGTTTACTGGTTTGCTTTCTGATACAACCAAGGACTCATATTCTCATTAATGGTAATGCCCACAGGGCTGGGCCTTTCCACATCAGTCTTTAATCAAGAAAATGACTCACATTCTAGCCTACAGTCCAGTCTGATGGAGATAATTTCTCAAATTAAGATTCTTTTTTTCCCCAGATGAGTCCAGTTTGTGTCAGGTTGATAGAGAAAGCTAACCGACATACCCACTAAATAAAAAAAAAGTGCTGTTTTCTGACAACCTTGAAAGATAGGTCTTAGAAACCTGATTAAATCAAAGCTTCATTAAGCTTCCAAGCACAAGTGAGCATCAGCAGAATTCTGAAGCCCAATCAAAGCATGATCAATGTTCACACTCTCATCTCAGTTCTTTACTTTCTAAGGCTATCTCTTATACCAAATGTTTAAAAGTGGACTTCTTGAGTCAAAGATTTTATTGCAAGTCATCTTGGGAGGCTATGCCATGAAGCATGCTAAGGGGCTGAAGAACAATGAACAGGAATGGAGAGAAGATGATGAACTCAGGGCTTTGAAGGAAGCTGTCCGAATGGGCGTGTGACAATAGATAAGGAAATTCTGAGTTCCCCCTTGAAACACAGAGCAAGGAAGTCGAGCTATTGGTCCATAGACTCAGACTCACAATGTTCATTAGTAACTGTGAAAGAAGTTAAGCCCCCCATGCAGTGCCACTATAAATACATACTAGCCATTCCAGCTAGGCAGAAATCCTGGATCCTTAAAATCCACAGGAACTGTATACAGAAGTATACGATAAGAATAAATGAACTGAAAGAATGTGAATCAAGACTCATCTGCTATAATGCCATGGGATAAAAACCTCCCTCCCTCCACATAAATAGGAGGTATGAAGGAATGGTAATACCTTGAAATGAATGAAATGAATTTACAAATGATTGGTTTATACGGTTTGTTCCATCAGCACTGTGTATTCACTGATTGAGAACATACCAAAATAAACCAAAGAGCCATGAGTTACACATAAAGTAAATAGAATAATTGCACAATAGATGTGACATCTTCAGAGAAAGGTATACCATGTGTGGTGAAACCAGTGGAGATGCTGACAAATCTCTAGTGCACAGTGTCTTCAGGTGGGATAGGCAGGGGGGATAGTTTTGAAAGTATCTTAAGGAGATGGATTATGATTAGGTGTAGGAAATAGAGATTGGAGGAGCAGAGAATCAATAATATTACTAATATCTTCCTCAATTTTCAGATATTCAAGTTTAGTACTTAGGAGAAAACAAATTGAAAATAGATTTCCTCAGACAAAGCAAGTAGGCATCTTTCATACTGAAACTTAAACTAATGTCATAGATGACAGAAGGTCTTTTTGACTCAAGCGTGAAGGCATTGCCTTTTTTTTTGACTCTACTTGACTTCCTTCTTAAGAGAGTCGTCTCACTAACTGTCCTATGAGTGAGAAATCCCATGTTTCAGTTGCTCGATTGTTTTTTAAACAGATAGTCATAAGGTTGTATTAACATAAACCAAGAAGTTGAGCAGTACTTCCATCAGACTTCCAGTAAGAGCTATAGCAAAAACCAAAAGACATGTTAAACATTGTCAAACTCCATTTCCTACTAGGGAATGCTCTCCAGGAAAAGGAGAATCAAGAGAAAACAGGAATACTTCTTAGCCAAGCACCAAAACAGGAGTGTTTCCCATTGTTTCTAGGAAGCATGGGATGAATGAACTGAGCAGTTCCAAAATGAAGCAGCACAGATTCAGGATTAGCCAGTCAACCACTGGCACGTTGTAAACTCAGGATGCTATACCCTGTTTGCTGTGGTATTAACACCAGTCGGCAGTGGGGGGAGTGCTTTCACTAGAGAGATTGACTTAATGCTACCTACGCCAAAGGCGGGCTCTATCCAACTCTAAATGTAGATTTCTTTTCACAAGTAATGTATACAGTAGGAACTTTTTTTCTTATAAGTTTCTTATTACATTACATTAAAAAAATTCTGAAACTGAAGCAGAAAAAAAGATGTGCATTTGATATGAATATCATGCATGACATTTTGTATCATGATTGATGATATAATTATAAATCCTAGAAGGCTTTGAAGAAAATGAAAACAAATGTTTTACTTTAGAATGGTCTACATTTTAAAAAGAGTAATTCATACCTATAATTCTAGTCCTCAGAAGACTGACCCAGGAGTACTGTTGCAAATTCAAGCCAGCCTAGGCTACATAGTGACTTTCAAGCCAGCCTGAGCTACATTATGAGATTCTGTCTTAACCACTCCCCCATCAAAAACGAATCATTGTACAATGTCCTCTGTCCAAAGTTATGTGGCTGCAGGACTGTGGGCCTTTATCTAGGTCCTCAATTCTATCCCATTGTATCTGATATAATGCCAACACCATGTTGTTTTTATTACTGGAAATCTTAGTATAACCTGAAATTCAAGATGGGTTTACCACCAGTGTGGTTTGCCATCATTTTGTTTGTTTGTTCAGGGTTGTTTCATCTATCCTAGGTCTTGTGTTTCCATATGAATTTTAAGATTTTTTTATTCAATTTCTGAGAATAATTGCATCTGAATGCTATTCAGCTATAAAGAAGAATGAGGTTATAACATTTTCAGGTAATCAGAGCAGGAAATAATCATTCTGAATAAGGAGTTTCAGACCAAAAAAGACAAATACTGCATGGTCTTTCTCATACACAGATGCTGTATTTAAAACGTTGCACAGGTGTGTTTAAACTGAAGTATTCATAATCCAGGACAGTAGTAAGGGGCCACAGTGGTGGTGGTTGGGGGGGGGGTGCAGTAACGGATTTTATGAGAAAGGAGAGGCTGCATCTAGTATGAAGAGGAAGGAAAATGATAGGACAAAAACATTCACATGGAGTGTGCAATGGGAGGGCATTTTAAAAATACCACATGGAAAGCTACTATTACAGAATCTTCCTAAAATATTTATATATACTTATATAAAAGGAGTTTAAATGTGGTTACTCTATAATGGGAGAACAATGCCTCTCTCCAACACCATAGGCTATGAAAATCCCAGTGATAGGTATATATTTTCTCATATCAAGTTGTTGGCCAGTGGGGTCCCTTAGATTGCTCAAATACTACAGGCTATTGACATTGCTTGCAGTCACCTCTTCAGAATTGGAAGGTAAGACACAAGTACTGAAGACAGTACATAATTCAGTTGCAGGATGTGGAGAAATCAAGCTAGCACTAAACTAGATACATCCTCCATACTGGCTTGTTGTGATTTTGTCTTTTACTGTCTATTGTAATGCTAAGTGTGGAACCTCAAGACCTGGAGTCTACATGTAGCTCCTGTGACCCTGTACCCAAGTTAGTTTTGATTGATAAATAAAGATGCCAACAGCCAATAGCTGGGCAGAAGAGCCATAGGTAGGGTTTAGGTTTCTCAGGCTAGGGGTCGGAGAAGACCATGAGGAAAGAAGGGTATAGGAGGGGGAAGAAGAAGCTGCCATTAGATGAGCCTTAAGATCATAGCCCTGAGCGCTGGTCAATTAGAGTTAAGAGTAGCCCAGAAGAAACAATGTAAATAGTAAGTAATAACTCAGAGTTATCAATAGGAAAGTAGATTCTAACAGCATGGATGGTAGGCTACTCAGCTTCTGTGTTGCTTAAGGATTATTGTAAACATAAAGGCTATGAGTATGTCTTTTTTTTAGAATACTGAACATTATTTATTTATTTATTTTGAACTTTTATTAGATATTTTCTTTATTTACATGTCATATGATATCTCTTTTCCCAGTTTTCCATCAGAAAAAAAGAATAAAATAAAATAAAATAAAATAAAAACAAAAACAAAAAAACTCCTATTCCCTCCCTACTCCCCCTGTACACCAACCCACCCTCTCTTGCTTCCAGGCCCTGGAATTCCTCTATACTGGAGCATAGAACCTTCACAGGTCCAAGGGCCTCTCCTCCCATTGATGACCAACTTGGCCATCCTCTGCTATACATATGCAGCTGGAGCCATGAGTCCCACCATGTGTACTCTTTGGTTGGTGGTTTAGTCCCTGGGAGCTCTGGGGGTACTGGTTAGTTCATATTGTTAATACCAAATGAGTATAACTTAAATACCAAAGGCAGGGTAGAAACCTCAGGCCAGGTTTAAACAATTACTACAATACTGGCTGGGGTTCCTCGTTCTAAAAGGGACTATGTATTCTACTAGAGGAGAAAAATATTCAACAATTTTGCCCAGCTGTCAACACTGAGAACTATAATAAAAATATACCTGGAAAACACGCTCACTGATATGATAATGGAAAGAATGTTATAGGTTATAGCTAACCACACTCTGATTGCATTTCAAGCCTGCTCTGCAAAATAGAGCTTATGCCTGACATTGTTAACTGGACCAACAACCTACAACTAGCTAGGTTATAGGCTCTAGAGGGGCCCCTAATACAACCATTTAGCAAAATAGGCATAGTATTAAATAGTCCTCTAAGTTCTTATCCTTATACCCAGAGATTAGTGCATTTCTCAGCCATCATCAGAGAGGCGTCTTTTTTTTAAGTAGGTAGTGATTAACATAGAGACCCATATCTCTTTAGTGCACAGATAATAATAAGCATTTGGTGTTGATCTATAAATGACATGTCTATATCATACCTCCTGCCCTCAATACTCAGGTATCATGTGGAAGAGAAGAGAGGAATGTGAAAGCTAGAGGAAGTAGACATCTGCATGAAGACATTATGTGCTGAACATAAGAGGGCTGTGGCATATGTCAAGCCAGATAACATTCTGTCATGGATGGGGGAGAAGTTCATGAGATCTCAATGGCTGAGATGCTATTGACAACCAATGGCTACTGGAAAAGAGAGAGTGACTTTTCTTAGGGGTATGGGCCTTGAAAAGCTATTTATGCTTCAGTAGGTGGTTCTATGGACATCACACAAAGGTAACAGACACAGTAGCTTTGTAAAACACTGGAGAGAGGGCACTTGAAGTTAGAGATAAAAGTTGTAGGAGGCATTGGAAGGAAATGGAAAAGAGAAAAGGGGGAATGGGTAGATTAGCTCAAAGCACGTCAAACTCATTCATAAAGTTCTTTTCACCCCTCAAAATAGAGAAAATAAGCATATCCAAATATGTACCTCAACATAAAAATATGTATTTATTTTTAAAATAATGGTCTAATCCAGGCATTTATTCATTCAACAAATATTTGCAGAGTGTTTATTCTATATGTGAGAGGTACTTTCTATGAATGAGGAGGAGTAGCAGTTACTATGGTGAGTAAAGTCTTATGAACATTGCAGTGATATTTATAAGCCTGTTCTTCAGGAAGAAAAGCCATGATTGATAAAACTCACTCATTGCCATAGTTTCAATAGTTTCACTATGGCCAACTTTAAGCAACTGACTAAATAGCCAAGAAATGATCCACACAACCAGGTCTGAAGAGGCAATGGGGAGCTGAGGAGATGACTCCATCAGAAAAGAGCTTGCTTACACAGGCCTCAGGACTCAGTTTAGCACATTTCTAAAAGGCAGCCATGGTGGCAAGTACCTATAATCTCAGAAATGGGGATGTAGAGAAAGATGGACCCCTGGGGCTCACTGCCCAGAGAGTCCAACTGAATTGACAAACTTTAGAGTCAGTGAGAGACCTTGTCTCAAGTAATAAGGTAGAAAGAGAGGAAGATTCCTGACATTAACCTCAGAACTCCAGAAACAAAATGTACATGTGTGCACACACAAACACATGCACACAGACCCCCCACACACTCACACACTCATACACATACACACATACACCAAAGCAAATCAAGTAGACCATTGAAACATAGCTCTAATAAATACATTAACTCCATGAGGAGTCCCAAAGTCAAAGCCCATTTAGAATTTGCAGCGGGGAAAGTGGCGCCCTGAAAATATTTTAAATGTATGGGTCTCGAAACCTTCATGGCCTGAAAATAGGAATGTTAACATTGTTTTTAAAGTGAAGGCTCCAGCTGTGTCAGACACTAGTACATGATAGCCATGCTACTGTTCCAGTAACCACTACATACCTCGGGTGTTTAAGGTAATGGTCAGAATTTGCCTTGTGTGAGTTATGTAGACTCATTCTTCTCCTGAATTCTCGTGGCTCATCTATACAAGGCAGTTTCAGAGGGAGAAAAACCCTAAATTTCAAATTAACCCTGATATCAGAAATGATAACAACTTGACAAAAAATAATAATTTAGAAACACTTTGGAAATATTGATTAAGATATTAGGATTGGATCAGTAATTTTTATTGTTTTTAGACCAGCTCAGATAAGCAAGAAATTATACTTTCACAACAAACAAAAGATTGCTGGCACTTGAACATTGATCTCTTGCTTGGTGTAAACTGATATCCAGAACAGTAAACTCAGAATACATCTAGCAATGGCTGGGTGCAAGCATGGAATATAAGTGAGTCTGAAAAAAAACATGTTCCAATAAATAGTTTTCTTCTGAAATGTTAATAAAATATTAAGGTTTCAACTTTCATGCATTATTTAAATGCAATCTTTAGTGTATACTGTATTTCCTATGTAGAGTAGCTCCCACCTATCACAAGTGTTTCCTTCCATGATTTTCATGACATGAATAACCATTATCAGAAAATATTAAGTGGAAAATTCTAAGAATAGCAGTTTGTGAGACTTTAAAATATTTATCCCATTTTTATTTTATGCATGTGTGTTTTGCCTAAATGTATGCAAGTGAACTGCACCCATAGTGCCCGATACCCATGGAGGCCAGAGAGGGCACTAGCTCCCCCAGAACTGGAGTTACAGACAGTTGTAAGCTATCATGTAGGTCCTAGAAACCAAACCCCTGTCCTCTGCAAGAGCATCATGTGCTTTTTAGCTGCTAAGCCATCTCTCCTGCCAATAATTCATGGTTTTTAGACTCAGCACTGTTGTTAAGTAACATGATAAAAATATAACATGTACTGCTATAGCCACAGATGCACACACATCTTTCACTTAGCATATCCATGCTGAATATACTTTCTGCCTATCAGTTTCTTAAGAGTTATCAGTTATCAGACTGAAAGGCACAATACTACAGAGTTTATGGAACCCTTAATTTATGTAACAAAGGCTGCAAGGCAGAAGAGTAGAAATTTTCTGCAACAGCCAAAGAAAGGTCGTGAAGAGCTTCCTTTATATAGAAAATTCAAAGTACAGTAAAGTATTCTGAGAGAAGGAGACAGCACATTCGATAACTTCTAGTGTAGCATATTACTGTAATCATTTCATTTTAGGACAAGTTATAGCTAATCTCTTAGTGTGCCTAACTTGTAAATTTCACTTTACCATTTTCATGAATGTCCAGAGAACCTATATATATATATATATATATATATATGTATATGTATATATATATATATGTGTGTATATATATATGTATGTGTGTATGTATATATATATATATATATATATATATATATATATATATTTGGCTTTGCACTGGCAAGATTACTTCAGAAAACTGGATTTCTGACTCCACTTGCTCAGGTCTTGTAAACCTCAGGAACAGATTCACAATCTAGAACAGAGTCTACCACAACCTCTCTCATCTAGGTTCTGACAGTCACTTTGCTGAAGTCTTTGGAAAGATTTGACTGAGGCCTTCCTACACTGGGCAATTTTGAGCATGCAACACATGAATTTGGGTGAAGTATTGCCCCTACACTTCCTAACCATTTGTTTTTCTTATCAACAGAAAGTTAGTTATCCATCTCTACTCTGGCTGCTAGGATAAAATGTCTCTTTAAGGTTGTCAGAACCAATAACAACAACAGCTGGTGTATCTAATTTGCACTTAAATGACATTTATAACAGTGACCTTCAAATCCCAGGATGCTCCTGATAGATTCTCTGTGCACATATGCCGTGGATGGTGCAAGATGGATCTGCAGTCCACAGTATATGGAAAAGTTGAAGTACGTAAGGCAGCAGGTCTCAACCTATGGGTCACACCCCTTTGCAGGTCACATATCAGACATCCTACTTATCAGATACTTATATTACAATTCATAGAAGTAGCAAAATTATGGTTATGATATAGCAATGAAATAATTGTATGGTTTTGGGTCACCACAACATGAGAAACTGTATTAAAGGATTAAAGTATTCGGAAGGTTGAGAACCACTGGCTTAAGAGATCCGTCACTATATGAAAGGCTGCTAATGTAGCTGCTATTCTTAAACAGTCATCTCTTGCTTAAGGTCTAGATGCCATTCAAGGGCACCTCCTTCTAATAATTCAAACTTTCCAAGGATTCATTCCAGAAACCCTAGAATTACTCTGAATTACTTGACTGAATAAAATGATCTTTGATGCTGAATACTGATAAGAAACATATAAGTCAAAACGTCACTTTGTAACATTATTTGAGCCCAGCCATTTTAAATGGGTCCCCACCAGCTTGCTAGCGCTATTAGACACTGGGAAGCTGATGGCTTGTACCTAATCTTGATGAGGTCCCCTAAAGTCTCAACCATTGATGCTCGTCACATACCGATAATATTGCTACCTGACAAGAGGGACATGAAAATTACACACAAAGCTTTATTTGTTCCTATACTGCCTTATACATGTAGTGCAAGCTCAAATGATCATCAGGAGCTGAGGTTCATGCTCTTTGCAGCCCCCCCCCAAATACTGGAAGACAGAATTTACTGGAATCACATGGATTTATTCAATAACTGCTCTGAGAAAAACTGAGTCTTTTCTCCCTAAGTCTCACTATGTTGGGAGATCACAGGTGCAAAAGGCTTTGGTGGGAGGGACGCAGTGGGTTCCAATAAATGTAAATGCCGTCTCTGGTGGGCTCTTGTTTATTCAGACCTGTGTCTGTCTTATTTTTCATTTCACAAACAACACAATAGGATTTTCCCCCCCACCTTTAGTCAATGAACCCCTTAAGAGCCTCTACACAGCAGAAAAGCCTAGAGATGAGGAGCCGTGGAGAGGTTCAAATGTTCTGGACAGTTTGAAGCCTTTGATTTTCATTTTTTGTTTTGAGACAGGCTGGTCTGGAATTTACAGATATGTGCCAGCAAGCCTGGCAGAGGACAATTTGGTGTGAGAGAGCTTTGGCTGAAGTACATATTCATATTTCAAAACTGCTGCTATAGCACATCAGTTTCTTGTAAAACTGTAGAGTTCGATATACTACTATGTCGGGTCCAGTAACCATTGTTTGGCAATTAAATCCTACGTGACTGACACATGTTCATGAAAAAGCAATGTAATTTCTCTTTAATAATCACATTTAACAATAACTAGCTCTTCATGATTATAAGTGATATCCTTAGCAACAAGACTGAAGATAAAAAATAGTGTGAGGAGAGACTGGAGATATTTGGTAGCCATCAGGAACATAGGCTGCTTTTGCAGAGGATCAAGTTTTGAGTGAAAAACAATTTATAACTGATCCTCAGATTTCAATATTTCCTTAATTATAAAAAAAATAGAAGCCTAAAATTAAGTACAAATATTTTTATGACATATTAAGACTTTAAGAATTATTCAATAGACCTGAATATGGTATCAGATTGACTGACTATTTGTATTTGTATTGCTCTTTCAAACTATATGAAGAATTGAGTTGGAATTTTGATGGGGATTGCATTGAATCTATAGATTGCTTTTGGCAAGATGGCCATTTCTACTATATTAATCCTGCCAATATATGAGCATGGGAGATCTTTCCATCTTCTGAGATCATCTTCAATTTCTTTCTTCAGAGACTTGAAGTTCTTGTCATAGAGATCTTTCACTTGCTTAGATGGAGTCATACCAAGGTATTTTATATTATTTGTGACTATTGTGAAGAGTGTTGCTTCCCTAATTATTTTTTATTAAATATTTTCTTTATTTACATTTCAAATGATATTCCCTTTCCAGGATTCCCCTCCAGAAAAAAAAAATTCCATCCCCCATCCCCCAGCTCACCAACCCACCCTCTCCCAATTACTGGCCCTGACATTCCCCTACACTGGGCCATAGAGCCTTCACAGGACCAAGGGTCTCTCCTCCCATTGATTACCAACTAGGCCATCCTCTGCTACACATGCAGCTGGAGCCATGAATCCCACCATGTGTACTCTTTGGTTTGTGCTTTAGTCCCTGAGACCTCTGAGGGTACTATTTAGTTCATATTGTTATTCCTCCTAAGGGGCTGTAAACTCCTTCAGTTCCTTGGATCCTTTCTCTAGCTCCTTCATTGGGGGCCCTGTCCTTAATCCAATGTATGGCTGTGAGCCTCCACTTCTGTATTAGTCAGGAACTGGCAGAGCCTCTCAGGAGACAGCTATATCAGGCTCCTGTCAGCCAGCACTTGCTGGCATCCACAATAGTGTCTGGGTTTGGTGACTGTTTATGGGAAGGATCTTCAGGTGGAGCAGTCTCTGGATTGCCATTCCTTCAGTTTTTGCTCAACATTTTGTCTCTGTAACTCCTTCCATGGGTATTTTGTTCCCCCCTTCTAACAAGGATCGAAGTATCCACATTTTGGTCATCCTCCTTCTTGAGTTTCTTGTGGTTTGTGGATTGTATCTTGGGTATTCTGAGCTTCTGGGCTAATATCCACTTATCAATAAGTGCATACCATGTGTGCTCTTTTGGGATTGGGTTACTTCGCTCAGGATATTTTCCAGATCCACCCATTTCCCTAAAAAATTCATAAATTCATTGTTTTTTATAGCCGAGTAGTACTCCATTGTGTAGATGTACCACATTTTCTGTATCCATTTCTCTGTGGAGGGATATCTGGGTTGTTTCCCAGTTTCTAGCTATTACAAATAAGGCTGCTATGAACATAGTGGAGCATGTGTCCTTATTACATGTTGGACCATCTTCTGGGTATATGCCCAGGAGTGGTATAGCTGGGTCCTCAGGTAGTACTGTGTCCAATTTCCTGAGGAACCACCAAATTGGTTTCCAGAGTGGTTGTACCAGCTTTCAATCCCACCAACAATGAAGGAGTGTTCCTTTTTCTCCACAACCTCTCAGGCATCTGCTGTCACCTGAGTTTTTTGATCTTAGCCAATCTGACTGGTGTGAGGTGGAATTTCAGAGTTGTTTTGATTTGCATTTCCCTGATGACTAAGGATGTTGAACATTTCTTTAGGTGCTTCTCAGCCATTCAATGTTCATCAATTGAGAATTCTTTGTTTAGCTCTGTACTCCATTTTTAATAGGGTTATTTGTTCTCTGGAGTCTAACTTCTTGAGTTCTTTGTATATATTAGGTATTAGCCCTCTATCAGATGTAGGATTGGTAAAGATCTTTTCCCAATCTGTTGGTTGCTGTTTTGTCCTATTGACAGTATCCTTTGCCTTACAGAAGCTTTGCAATTTTATGAGGCCCCATTTGTCAATCCTTGATCTTAGAGCATAAGCTATTTGTGTTCTGTTCAGGAAACTTTCCCCTGTGCCCATGTGCTCGAGGCTCTTCACCACTTTCTTTTCTGTTGGTTTCAGTATATCTGGTTTTATGTGGCGGTCCTTGTTCCACTTGGACTTCAGCTTTGTACAAAGAAATAGGAATGGATCAATTTGCATTCTTCTACATGCTATCCACAAGTTGAGCCAACACCATTTGTTGAAAATACTGTCTTTTTTCCACTGGATGGTTTTAGCTCCTTTGTCAAAGATCAAGTGACCATAGGTATATGGGTTTATTTCTGGGTCTTCAATTCTATTCCACTGACCTTTGACAGATTTCTGAGAGGACAAATAAACTAAAAAGCTTCTAAAAAAAAGAAATGACTTCTCAGGGTCCCCATGATTTTCCTTGCATGAAACCCCCATATACAAAATTCCCGGTTTTGTTTCATCTTTTCTACAAACTGTGACACAGATACAGACAAAGATATGAAGAAATGACAAGTCTTCTGTCTGAAACTGTAAGTAACTCATTTTCCTTTAACCAATTCTGGTAAAGATCTGAGAAAAAGAACTGAGATTCTGCTAAGGAAGAGGAATGGGAGGAGGAAGATGAGGAGGAGAAAGAAGAGGAGGAGGAGAAGGAAGAGGAGAAGGTGGAAGAGGAGGAGGAAGAGGAGAAAGGAGGAGGAGGAAGAAGAAGGAGAAGGATAAGAAGGCAGAGGAGAAGACAAAACAAAGCAGAGATATAAGTTTCTTGTGGTGTAGAATACAAGTGAAGAAGTCAAGCTGTTTGTGCTCACTTCATTACTTGCTCTCTCATCTAGAATTGATTTATTGCAAATTTGCAGCCAGAGACTTTGTTTTGCAATCTCTTCTATTTTCCAAGGCTTAGATGTCTTAAGTTGAAAATGTTGAAAATAAAAGTTAAAAAAAAATACAGTGAATGTTTTAATATTGTTTAGAAATGCAAATTTTTCCAAGGTAATTGATACTTAAAGGAATAAATTGAGCATAATGAAATTTTACATCATTAGCTTATGCATGACTTTATCTGTTGAAAACACTATGTGAATATTTTCAAAAGCCTTTATGCAAATAGACTAAGTTATTGCTTGTACACACACACACACACACACACACACACACACTACACACACACACACACACACACACACACACACACACATATACTGTCTTGGGATTTCTACTGCTGCTATGAAAACATGATGACCAAAAGGCAAGTTGAGAATAAAAGGGTTTATTCAGCTTCCACTTTAATATTTCTGTTTCTTACTGAAAAAAAGTCAGGACAAGAAAGTAGTCAAACAGGGCAGGATCCTGTGAGGGCAGGAGCTGATGTAGAGGCCATGGAGGTGTGAATGCTGCTTACTGACTTGCTTCCCTATGGCTTGCTTGGTCTGCTTGCTTATAGAAACCAGGACCATCAGCCCAGGGATGACACCGCCTACTATGGGCTGGGCCCTCCCTCATTGATCACTAATTAAGAAAATGTTTTACAGCTGGATCTGAGGGAGGCATTTCCTCAACTGAGCCTCCTTCCTCTCTGATGACTATAGCTTGTGTCAAGATAATACATGAAACCAGCCAGTACACACACACATGTACATACACACACACACACACACACACACACACACACACACATTAAATTTCTCCAGACTCACCATCAATGTGTTAAACTTCAAGGTTTTGTCCTTGCTAAATTTTGCATTTGTGAATAGTGTTTAAAAATATTCAGAATCTTAAATTCTTCTACATATTCTACCTCAAAAATATCAAGATGCATACAGAAGAAGTGTTCAGACCTCCAGAGATGTATAAAATGAACTATTTGGGATGAACTAAGAGAACATGTGAAACATCATACATATCAGGTACAAAGGAACTCACACTGCCAACCATGAGTGACAGCAGTCGAAGATTATGGTAAGGCTGTGACTGTAGTGATGTGAAGTGTTGGCAAGCCCTCCAAGAGAAGAATAAATAACAACAAGACTGAGTAACATATGCTTTGAAGGCTGCACAGCAAGAATAAATGGAAGCAGGCATTCTCACAATCAAAGAGAACGTTTTATGCACATACAAACGCCTTAAACAGGAATCAACAGATCCTACAGGTGAAACTCTGCTTGGTAATAAGATGGGCATTTTGATGGGAATTTTCTCAGTTTTCAGCTATTTTATGAAGCTATGAGTCCAAATATGATGGACACTTAAAAAAAATACCCAGCAGTAACACAAAAGTGAGTTGAAAACGAATTGCATTGTTATCTATTTTGGAAAAACAGAAGTCCATTAATATTGTATGCTTAGAAGGACCTACGATTCAAAAGTAGAGAACAGTATGCCTTGGGATTTAAAGATGCAAATCATAGAACTGATGTTTGGGTCTAGCCTAAAAAGCTGCATGTATCTGTAGGTCAACTTCCCGAATGACTTCAAATAATGGTCCTCTTTCCATTTAGTGTGCTGCAATCTTTCCAATGCCCCTGTCTGCAGTCAGGTTCTATTCGTTGTAGTAATTATGAACATCCCTGTCCTTTAACATGTATAAAACTTTGTTATCACATTTTACTTGCTATGTCTATAATTTACTTGCATGTCTCGTTATGTGCTGTATTCCCATTTTCCCCATAAGCTCTGTAGTTTTACTTACAAATTTTACATAACATTTCCACTTTGAAGAACATTTAAATGTTGCTGTGACAGACTTACTCTACTACTCCTCAGTGAAAATTACATTTGTGCAAATACAACTGGGTTAGTCAGCTTTCAGTAACCACAACAAAATAACTAAGGTCATGGTTGGTTGGCATGTTTCTTTGGGGTCTGTGGCAAGGCTGTGCATCACCATGAAGGTTCATGGCAGCCTGAAAGTAAAAAAGAAGAGTTGGAAAATGGCCAGAGTGTTAATTATCTCCTGCAATGGTGTGTCCCAGTGGTCTATGATGTTCCTTGCCTTAATCCCCACCTCTGCAAAGGTATGGTAGACTGGGGACTAATAAATTAGCATATATGCCTATGGAGGTCACCAGCCAAAACTGTAACAGCACTCATCTGTACATAATAGTTAGGAGAGCAATTATTCAGAAAGATTATAGTAAATGAGATTCATGCTTTTGTCAATAATGGAGTAAAGAGAAAGAAGGGATAAGGATTTCATTTCTAGTCTCACAATTAATTCTCACATTTAAGTATTGCAATGAGCTCCCTCTAGATTCCAAACTCATTTAGTTAGCAATATACTTGATATTGCCACTTGGACTTCTTGCACTGATCTTTCATACACTGGGCATGTCCAAAATTATATCTTTTTTTTGCAAAACCATTCCTTCTCCAATTTCTTCTAGCTTAGTGAACTATCTCTAGACTTCTCTCCTTCCTAATACATAACCCTGAACTTTGGCCATGATGACACACTCCCATGTACATACCCACTATATTTAAACCATCACCAAATGTGCTGCTGCTGCTTCCTCCTCCTCTTCTTCCTCCTCCTCCTTCTTCTTTTCCTCTTCTTCTTCCCCCTCCTTCTTCTTTTCCTCCTCTTCCTTCTTTTCCTCTTCTTCTTCTTCCTCCTCCTCCTTCTTTTCCTCCTTTTCCTCTTCTTCTTCCCCCTCCTTCTTTTCTTCCTCTTGATTCTTTTCCTCTTCTTCTACTTCCTCCTCCTCCTTCTTCCCCTCCTCCCTTCCTCCTCCTCCTCCTCCTCCTCCTCCTCCTCCTCCTCCTCCTCCTCGTCCATCTTTTCCCCTCTTCTTCCTCCTCCTCCTTCTCCTTTTCCTCTTCTTCCTCCTTCTCCTCCTTCTTCTTCCCCTCCTCCCTTCCTCCTCTTCCTCCTCCTCCTTCTCCCCCCCCTCAGTACTCCCTCCCTCTCCTTCTACCTTTTCTCTGTTCTATTACACCACCTGGTCTACATATCCCCAGGACATTCATGTCCTCTCAGTTGTGCCCTTAGCACATTGTTTCCAGCATAGCCACATTGTTTTGTAATGAAGGTGCACGTCTGTAACCAGAAAGTACACTTGCTTCTTATCATATGTTTCATAATATTCTAAGTCCCTTAATTTTGTAAAGGCAGGACTCAGCCTTTCTCTTCAGTCTCACTCTGACCTCTTGCCTATACCCCATTCCCCACAGCCAGAAATGGAGCATAATGGAGCCAAGTTCTTTCATGCCAGACACTTTCACAGGCAGACTCTATTTTCTATGGTTTCTATTCAGCATTTGGGTCTTAGGAAACATTCACATTGCCAAAAATCTTCCAATCTAAGTTATCATCCCTCTTAAGTCATTTTGATTACCGTCTGATTAAGCCAATTTTACTTATAATGTCTTTGACACTAAAATAAGAAGGGTGTTTTTGTTGTTGTTGTTTTCTTTTCTCCTTAATAACGACTAATTTTGATGCAAACTTGGGGCCATGCCATCTAATCCAGCACAATCAAAGTACTTAGAGTTAACATCAGATTCAGCAGGGTTTAAGGGCTCCAGGTCCATGGGACTGAACTCCTTCTCGGTGCCAGTCATAAGAATCAGATCTTCAAGTTATGCACTCCTGCTTATCTTGACTGCAAACTCAGGACTCCTGCAACCCTCTTCATGTTGGACAATTTGACAGCATGGCTCGTAAGTCTATTGCAAGCACTGTACTCTTAATGATATATGATAAGCAATACAATTAATAAACAGCTAAAAAGAACACATACATACAAAAAGAAATGAGGGAAGTAAACACAGAGTTCTCTTGCCCTATCTGGACATGCCACATCCTTCCAACCTTGATATGGTTATTAACCTGTAAGCACTCCAAGCTACTTATGATATTTTCATTAGGTGGGCATGGTTGATCGAATTGGCGGTCACTGACAATGAATTCAATATCCAGCTCCTAGCCACTACACCTATGGGTCTGGATTGAATGTTCTGTGCTTCAAACCTACACTATTACCCTGAAACCACAGGGTCTGCCAAGTGTTGCCTCATCAGAACAAACAGTGCTCCTGTGGTCATCAGTTCAGGAAATCCCAGGGATTTAGATGCTCTGTGTCAGGAACTGAGGACAAAGACCACACACCTTTCTATGATGATCATTATCCTTTTATATAGACTTATTGTAGTTTCCACTCACTTCCTTATTCATTCACCTGTGTAATTATTTGCAAACGTCTCGTCCCTCTTTCCCCACCACCCTGTATATTCCAGGAGATCAGAAAGCATCAGTATTTTGGTCATAGCATTGCCTAACACAATGGCACACACTTGAAAAGTATTTGCATGATGACTTAATTCCTCCAGAAAATGCTGATCACATATCTTGTTGTTGATGTTGAATGACTTCCTGGAGTTAAGAGCTTATACTCCTTTGTGAGAAGTAGAATATAATTAGTAATAAGTAATAATAATAATAGCAGCGAAGGTTAACATTGCGCTGATCTTCTCTCTGCTTTACGACAACCATTTGAAGTTGACACAATTATTAAGCCACTTCACACCTGAAGAAGCTGAAAGCTGAGGCTTGCATAGGTTGAGAAGTTTGCTGAACTTTATATAGCCAGGCAGTAGGAGCGTTGTAACTGCCCATTTTCAAACACTCTGTAAAGAAGCAGGAAGGGCCTACTTACCAGCAGGACCTGGGAAAGATTTCAGTGAGAAGGGCAAATTGATCAGAGTCCTGAAGAATGAGTCAGCAATTTCTAGATACCACACAGGGTGAGGGCACACCAGGAAGGAAGGAAAAAGCCTGCCAATGTGCTAAAGGGCATGGCATATTTGTGGTAGGCAAAGAGTTCAGTGAAGCTGAAGTGCTAGGTCACACGGTACAAAGTACACAGAAAGCAGGCAAGACAAACAGGTCCCAACCAAACTGGGAAATTCCTGTGTTAAATTTAACCCGAGAAAAGACAATACCAGCAGTGGTTTTGGTGTAAAATAAAAACTCTTCCCTTGACCTTATGGAACATCAGGCTGGTGTATAAGTATCTTAAAATATTAGGGGAAGCACCAAAGTGTTACACTATTACTAATGCTGATATGCCTACAGACAGGAGCCTAGCATAGCTCTCCTCTGAGAGCTCTACCAGCAGCAGAGTGAGACAGGCACAAATACTTACACTCAACCACTGAACTGAAGCCGGGGACCCGTATGGTTGAATTAGGGGAAGGATTGAAAAGAGAAGGGCAACCAGAGGAAGACCTGTTGTCTCAACTAACCCAGAACCCTGGGAGTTCCCAGAGACTGAGTCACCCACCAGGAACATGTGCCTCAAGAGACTTGAGGCCCCAGGAAAGGGAGATACCTGGTGGGTGGAGGAGCATCCTCTCCAAGGCAAGGGGAAGGAAGAATGGAATGAGGAATTGTCTGAGGGGGATGGAGGCAGGGGGAAACAGCTGGACTGTAAATAAATAAATGCCCACACAATGAACAGTGGTGTGACAGTATCCTACAACCTGACTGGAATGAGGTTTTAGGAGAAAGGAGAAGAGCAATGGAATGAGTCACATGTGTGGACTGGGATGGGGATAAATATTAGAAGTTAGGACCGAATACAGGTAACAAACATGAGCTATGAAAGAGGAAGATGAAGTCAGTTGTTTTTCTAGTTCTAATTCTGTCTTGGATTTTTTTTTATTTTGGGTGGTCGATAAGTATATAAAATGTATAGGATACTGAAAGCATAAATATAAAATGGAATGCAACACCCCACAGCTTCCATCCGACATACATATTCTAATTCAGTGAAGCCCATTCGGTGCTAATGTCTTTCCTTGCACTTATAAAATTAAAAATAAATAAATAAAAGGAGTTAGCCATGCCGAGTTTTAGTTCAGAGAAAGAGGTTATAAATATAAAACCCTATAGGAACTGATAAAGTGAAAGCATCATTGTAATCTCAGGTCTTTCAAAATATAGGATATATATAGAAACAAATAAATGAGTTGAAGTATTGGTGTATAAATGTGTACACACATTCCCTAGCTATGTCAATGGGAGGGAATTGCTCAAGGGCAAAAGCCGCAAACACAAACACCACCCAGATCTTGGTTTCTAAAAAACTTTATCCACAAGGAAGTGGGGGGCTGGTAAAGAAAAGGCTGAGTTTGGGTCTGGGCAGAAAATTGACAGTACGAGTCTACAATATCTTACATTGTCTGATAGAAATAAATGCTTACTAAATAATGGACATCTGTCAAAAGGTAAAGAAAGCCAAGTTGAATGGGCTTCTACTCATCAAATCAGAAATAGTTGGAAGGTCAAAACTAAGACAAAGTAATAGATTTCAGCTTAGTAAATGAAAGAAGAGATCACGAGTCCAAACGTACAGAAGTAAATAGGCATGTGAATGGAAACTATGCAGAGAATGAGCTCTCAGTGCTTTCAAAATTATACCCAACGCATCACACACACACACACACACACACACACACACACACACTGTTATTAACTGCAAAAAGAAAATTAGTTACCTCACAGATGACACACCTAATGTATGTCTCTTTATTCAAGTGTTTAAAATGATCACAAGAAACACACAAAATGAACTACTGTCCATCTGATAAAACTCAAAGGAAAGAGTGTAATATTTCTCTTTCTCTCTCCCTCTCCCCCACTTCTCTGTCTCTCTGTCTCTCTGTCTCTCTGTGTCTCTGTGTCTCTGTGTCTCTGTCTCTCTGTCTCTCTCTGTCTCTCTGTCCCTCTGTCTCTATTTCTCTCTCTCTCTCTCTCTCTCTCTCTCTCTCTCTCTCTCTCTCTCTTTCTCTCTCTCTCTCCCTGTGCATGTGTGTGTGTTATGATGTGGTAAGTACTTGTTAACGTAAGTATGTGCATTTGTGCTTGTACATGTATGTGGGGGAAGGGCTGCACCTGTGGAGGCCAGAGGTAGAGTAAAGTGTTTTTCCTCTTGACTCTCTGTCTTTCCTTCTTGAGAAAGAGCCTCTCATTGACCCTCAATTTGAGTTTCATTGTCAACCTGTCTTTATGAAACTCCTTCCCCGGTGCTGAGGTTACAGGTTCAGGTCACTATGCCCAGCTTTTTATGTAAATTCAGGGAATTAGAACCTAGGTTTCCCCATACTTATTCAGCCAGCATTATATTGACTGAGCCATATCCCCAGACCTATGTTTAAACTCATTAAGCCAAAGATGGATAATCCAAAACAAAGAATAAGGATGAATTAGAAGAACCTGAGGGGAGATTTTGTACAATAATTGTCATGTGACCTTTGAATGATCCTGTGTTAGGATCATTAGCTAAGGGAGACCAAGACAGGGTGTGGTCTACAATGAAGGACACTGAAGACACAAAGAAGTGCAATGGGCAGTTTTCAACTAGGTGTCTAGCTGTAATGGCTATAATAATCTCAAGGAGGTCTGAAAAATGAGATGGTAATTTCTTTTTTTTTTCATTTTTTTCATTTTTTTGTTTTTTGTTTTTCCGAGACAGGGTTTCTCTGTTTAGCCATGGCTGTCCTGGAACTCACTCTGTAGACCAGGCTGCCCTTCAGATATTTTCTTTATTTACATTTCAAATGATATCTCCCTTCCCAGAAAAACAAAAAACAAACAAACAAAAAAAACCCTGTTCCCTCCTGATTCCTGGCCCTGGCATTCCCCTACACTGGGGTGTAGAACCTTCCCAGGACCAAGGGCCTCTCTTCCCATTGATGACTAACTAGGCCATCCTCTGCTATACATATGCTGCTGGAGCCATGAGTCCCACAGAGCCTGACTAATACAGGAGTAGAGCCTCACAGTCATCCATTGGACTGAGCACAGGGTCCCCAATGAAGGAGCTAGAGAAAGGACCCAGGGAGCTGAAGGGTTTACAGCCCCTTAGGACGAACAACAATATGAACTAACTAGTACCCTCAGAGCTCCCAAGGTCTAAACCACCAACCAAAGAGTACACATGTAATTTCTTGATTTGAAGAACTGTTTTGTCTTTGTGGGAAATGCACATTCAGTTCCTCAGAGACCAAGGTGTAAGACATCTGCAACCACTGAAAACTATCCAGAAAAAGTGAGATTCACTGTGCTGTGGATTTGAGTTTTCCATAGCTTGAGGCTTTGCCTCTCAGAGACAAACACCACTACCATGCTCACGTCAGCCTAACGTTCTCCAACTCAGGTGTAATGTGTATCCTTTGAACTTCATGCAACCTACTACTTTTCTTAGCACCTTCCCTATGCTGGTTCTATCTAAACAAATGACCATTGCTTTCAATATTTGAAACCAGTTACTGATTGCATAGCCCCTGCCAAAGCTGGTCCAAGACACCAGGAGTTTACTTATGAAAAATAAAATAAAAAATAAAAATAAATGAGTAAGACTGAGATTCTTTAACTTGCTGTAGCAGGGAGATCATACCCTGTCTGAACATAGGGCCATATGAGTCAGGTATGTAGCATGTAGTTTCCACTACACGTTTTAAGCTCCAGGGGGACCATGCTATCAGCCACTACCCTGGTTCCCATTGGATCAGAGTATGAAACACACATACACACACACACACACACACACACACACACACCACATACACACACACACACACCACATACACAATTAGCTTTTCTTTTTTTAATGTTTTTAGCTCAATGGTAGGGCACAGCTAAGATTCCCATGGCTAACATGCCCTTAACTTCACTCCCAGCTCAACACCTTTAAATCTTCCCTCAACTTAGTTGTCTAGTTACCTTCTCCTTGCTCAGCACCTAAATACACCCTCAGCTTAGTTTCATTCATCTAATCTCCCTCCTGTTACCCGAGGCCCAGTCAGGGAAGTGGCCAATGGTAACTCCACCAAACATCTCACATGGGCTGGTGGCTCTCTCTTCCTCCAAAGTGTGGTGAATTTTCTTTCCTCCTCCTGGGTGGCTGGAAGTCCTGCCTCTTCTGCCAGCCATTAGCCACTAGCATCTTTACTGATCGATCAAGAACCAATTGCGGGACAGGACCTTCATCATTCACATGCATATTCCCTATCAAAGCATCAGAACCACTCCCTACAAGGTGAGTTGTGGACGGTTTCTTATGAGACTGGAGATTATGTCAGGTCACACTAAAGAGGAAACAAGGAACCAGCTTGCAGGTTCTCAAGAAGCAAGGGTGAAAAATCAGAGACGAGGAACTGGGTCACCGAAGTAGAAGATTAAGGTAAACTTAGTACTGTTGATAGTAAAGAACCAGCCATCCTTCATGGTGGTCAGAAGTAAGACATGTTTTGCCATTGCTATGGTCACACAGTAGCTTGATCTAACATTGAGTTGAGCACTGGTTTGCTCTACTGAGAAGAGTGTGGCCTGGCTCTCATCAGAGCTGATACCTCACCAGAAAAGTTGGTTATGAGTCAAACTGTAAGAAACAGGCAGAGTGTAACCCAAAATGCAGTCACGGGTAGTCTGCTAGTGATGGACAAGCCAACAGAACCAAATGACAGTAATAATTTGATAACTGGCTCCCAGTTGTAGGAACTGCTCTACAGACTTGACAATGACTGCACAACTTTAGTTCTCAGAGATACAGCATGGAGTAGCTAATATTATCTCTAGTTTATGGATCAGAAAGCTAAGGGGCATAGAGACAACTATGCCTTATTATGTCTCAGCCAGTTCAGAGCAAGACCAGAATCACTTTGATATCATAATGGCCACATGTTTACTGACATTATTCAAAGTATTACCTAGAGTTTCAGAGAATAAGACATTATCCTTCAAGATATCCCTTAATATCTCCTCCAACCCTTGGCTATGTTCCACTCCCACATTTCCAATGGATAGATCATAAACTTATATTTCATAGTGACCAATAAAGTAACCCTGCTTTGACTTTGAGTTTTACCTCTTAACTTTGCCCATAATCACCTTTTGTTCTTTTCCTTACTAGCTTAATTTTAGTGTTTGAACCCTTTGATGCCCCCCACACACTCCAGGTGTTCTCTTGTAATTGCTTGATTATGTGTCTGCCTTTTATTTCTGCCTTTACTGTCTGGACTTCTGATATCCTTCATGGGAATTACTACCACAGTACGGTGATAAATGTTTAACAGTTGGTTCCTCAGGCAGTAATATAAGCATATATACATGCACGATACAACAGTGCATGTGCACATGTGTGCACACACATATACATTTATATTTTACTATCATCAAGAACATGTAGCAGTTAACTTATAAACAATTGTGTATAATAGTTTCTCATTACTTTATTTCTAAATGATCAATTGTTGTTGTCAAACTCTTGCAGCTAGCATAGTTCCTCATCTAAGGCTAGTCAGTATGACATATTACATCACTGACTAAGCCAAAGAAAATAAGGTTCTGTGTCATAACTTTCTTGCTCCTCAATGGCATAAGTGGGTTCTCTGTGGAATCTGATGAGCGGTTTCTTAACTCTGGCAGAATGTCTCCTATTTTTTTGTGTGTCATTTTCAACATAATGGCTATACACATGACACAGTTTGGAGTTTAAAGTGCATGTTTTACATTTCTTTGTTGCTTTCTCAAATCTAAGTAACTGAAAAAGCCACAGATCAGTTCTGGTTCACAACACTTATGAATTTTTGTTATAAACACCCCACCTTGGCTGACCTCAATCCTCTAACACAGCGCCACTAAACAAGGAATACCAAAGCCAGGAAGACATTTGCATAGATACCAACACACACATATAACTCCATCATAGAGTCATAATAGAGACAAGTAACAAAACAAGAATAGGAAGGGAATAATATTTTGATCATTTATTATCTCTTAAAAGGTAAATTTAATCATAAATTGGCCTTTAATGATAGCTATATTTAACGTCCAATTTTCAAAACTGCTAAAGTTTTAACAGTTGACTCCACTGAGTAGATATGAGCCGGACTCAGCTACCTCGGCTTCTACTTGGCTGTGTGTGGTCTTTTGTGGGAGGGTCTGTATTTCATAAAAGAAACCAGAGGAAACAAGCCTCCTTTCTGTGCAGATCAGCCAAGGGACAGGCCTGCGATCCAACCCTGGCCAGCTGTGTGAACTTTTACTAGGATCTCATTCTTGATGAAGTCATAAAGAGAGGGAAGATCAGATGTATCATCCAGTGTGCCAGCAGTTGCTAGCCAAGGACTCTTCTTAGGAGGCCCAGTATGCAGCCTGCTTACTCTTGGGATATCTCATCATTCGTACCACTTTTTATACCAATATTACGTGCTTCCACATTCTGTCCATAATGCATTTTACATAAGTTAGTAATTATTTCTACTATCCACAATCAGGAAGCATAACAGGTATGTTAGTTCTAAGCCCTAGATGAAAGTCTGAAAAAGTATTTGCTAATATGAATATATAAGAAGTTACAGTTAGGGTAAGACTATACACAAGTTCTTAACAGAATTTACAGGAAAATTATTGTAAATTATTTCCAAATATAAGGTAAAAATATGCTAAAGTACTATCTTAGCATATAATTAGACTATAATTAAAAGATGTTACTACCCATCTTTTATTTTTCCTTTACACACATGTGCTTGTTCATTGTTCTACCTAACTCAGCATTGAATAATTAAAAGACAGAAACACACAAATCATGGTGTGTTGAAAAAGGAAGTTGAGTTAATCAACAACCACTTAGGCAAAGATCATCAAATAGTTAGACATTTTGACTCTATCTTGAGAAAGACTACATAGAGGACGTGCTACAGAAACATCTCTCACCCTCATTACAATTTCCCATAAGAGGAACATTTTCATTAAACTAGTATATGCACACAAAAGGATAAGAAGAAGAAACATGGGATTTAGACCACAAATCAGAGAGGGGTCAGTCAAAGCAACCCCCACTATGTAGTAGATATGTCTCTTGAGGCTCAGGTACATTCTGGCTCCATTAAATGCTAAACCTGTAACGCCTTAGAGACAAAATCCCATCCTCAAACAAACAATCAATCAAACAAACCTGACAGTACAGTAACATAATGAAAACTTAATAGTAGAGCTTTGGAAAATATGTAGGAAAAACATATGGCAGAGACCAGCTTTCCTGCTCTGATGTAATACTTCTAGCTGTAATTTTAAAATGTTCAAATATCCTGGGCAGTACATGAACAGACCTTTTCTTTTACATGGCTTTTCTTGCTTTCAGTTTTTCAAAACAAGCCGTTCAACACAAAAAAATGGAGACTAGAATTGAGAACAGTCCAGATGACAGAGTTTACGTATAAATAGACAGGAAACACTATCAAGAAAACATCTGTCACTGCTCTACCTCAGCAGTAAATCTCAACTTCCAAGTTCTCATAATGTTTGTAGGAAAATAAGTGTTCTACAACACAGCATGTGCTTTTCTAGTAATGGTATTTATTCTGGTTCTCAAGCCCTCTTGATGCTATGATATTTATGAATTTTATGACTGACAGAAAAAATAACCTGTCATAAAACCTGGAAATCAAGAGTTCAAGAAGAGTGTAACCAAGGCTATACTATGATCTTAGGTGAATACATCACTTTGTGAAGTTCATTTACTACAGAAGGAAATGTAAGAGCTACAACATTATGTAGGCATTCTCAAGGATTAAGTAGGTGTCACTTGTTCAAATTCTAATAACGTCTTTGATTTAGTCTTTTTGCTCCAAAGGGACAAAGCAGGGAAACCATCCTATCTTCTTCTCTTTCCTCACATGGTAAAATTGAAAACATATCACAAGAATGAAAAAGAGGATGACCTAATGACGAAACTGATGAGCCTATCTGAATTCTCTCTGTTGTCTTTATAGATGATGCAAAACCTGACTTGGGGCAATTCTATCTTAAAATATAATATTATTATATTACATGTTCAGTAAAGGTATGAAACCTAGGTAGGCATGATGGTGCACACCCATGATTCCATAATTCTGGAAGATGAAGGGAGAGGACTTTGAGCTTCTTACTTAGCAGCACAACCAAACCTCAAAACTTTTGACCACTGTACAGTGAATTAGAAATAGCAAAAAGTTAATTTCGGGTTTGATTTTTTTTTAATAAAATCTAGACGAACTAGATACACTCAAGTAGAGATTTATTAATATGTCTCGTTCTAAAAATCAAGGCAAATGATTCTAATTCATAGAAAATTATCATATCAACTAATTCTTTCTAAGTCCCCATTGCCCCATTGGTGGGACTAGGCTATAAAATGTTGTTGTCAGCAAACTCTAGACAGCTGGATTACTTGCTTTTCTGTTGTGTTAAAACACCAAGGCAACTTACAGACGGAAGTATTTATTTGACCCGTGGCTCTAGGGGCATTGGAGTCCATCATGGTAAAGAAGCATGAGAGGAAGCAGCAGTCATGGCAGCTGCCACAGCCAGGCGAGAGCTCATTGTTAGCTGCAAGCAAAAAGCAGACAGAGCAAAGTGGAAGAAGTGTGAGGTCTTAATTTTCAAAACCTACTCCCAGTGACATAGTTCCTCCTGCAAAGCTACACCTCACAGCTAGGGTATCGTTCATTGTGGTGTGTCAGGCGTGATACCAGGAGCTTGTGGTGCCTGGGTTACACTGTACCCAGAGTTGAGTTGTAGATCGATACGGATACTGATGTTAGGCTAGCTTTCTCCCATAGTGTGGTGCCACACACCTAATCTTCAGGTTAGATCTACCCTGATCAGTTAAATCTTTCTGGAAGCATCCTCACAGATACCCCCATGCTGCTTCTAAATTCAGTCAGGGTGGCAGGACTGAAAAGAACAGCCAGTAGTCTTCATTTTAAGAGTTCCTTAGAATCTCTTTTGAGATTTCAAATTTTACAAACTATTAACTTTAATCAGGAATTTTTTAAATAATTCATTAAGACTTTTTGACTAGTTAATGTTATATAAGTAATTTTCTTCTCCAGATAGCCTATTGTAATTGTAACATGTCTTAGAATTTATTACTATCATAGATTGTAAATTTTTATTCTCTAGTTAGGAAGAGCGAATTTTTGCATAATAAAGCCATGTATCACTGCCTTTGCTGAAGTCTGTATGGTTTGAGAATGTGAAGGAGGGAATGTTAATGATAAGCTGGTTTGACAATATTTATCAGAATAACTGATTTGAACTGAAAAGGAAGTATGTCTAAAACTAACATAGGCTTTTCTTTTCATACTTATTTCATATATAATAACTTTTGTTTGTTAGTCTCTAGGCCAAGAATACAATATAAAACAGTAAATATATGTTATATTTGCCAACAAATAATAAACCAGGCAATTGTAGTACAGGGTGACAACTCACATAATAGCTCAGGGTATCTGGGAAGTGAAGGGAAAGGACTGATACAGACACTGTGGGGCAAAGACAGGATGATCAAACAAAAAGGACTTTTAAGTGGAGGAAAAGTATCACAAATGACTGGAGGTAGAGGCAAGAATGGCTAAGGAATATGCTACACAAACTACAAACTACTCAAGGGAAATAAATCATTCCTACCCATCTGTGAATCCTGAGACCTACAACAGCAATCCCTCTAGCAAGATTTCCCCATGGATGCACTAGGGGCATGAATGTACTGGAAGTAAACAACCACTTTTTGATCATATTTAAGGCCAGCTTCACAAGACAAAAACCATACCCAGCACCATTATGAAGGTTAAAAACCGGGTGGCTAAATAAGTCATAGATTCTAGGGTAGACTCCACTATTACTCTGATAAATGGATATTAAACTGGCTCCTAGTGACTTACTGTCATAGTCATAGATTAGTCACAACCAGTGAATGACTATAAAGAAACAGTGTCTTCTGGACAGGAAGCTTCACATATGTGCTCACAGAATTTGTGATAGTATGTACATGACCTGCGCAAGCTCAGGGTGAACATAATCCCAGCACAGAGAGGGAAGGCAAGCTCCACCCCTCACTGAAGCTCGACTGGCAATTGCTAGCTGCTGTAGAGGGATAGGTTTTCTTTAAAGGTGTGGCCCCTAGTAAGTTAGCCATGCTCTAGTGAAAGTTCACATTTGTAAAAATATATGGACAGCACAAATTGGCTCAATATTTTGTTTGGTTTGGTTTTTAAAGAAAAAAGGGGGGACACAAAATTGGCTTAGACATGGAAGAGTGGAGGTTTGGGTAGGAAGTTGAATATGATGAAAATAAAGTTCTTTTTTTTTTAATAATGTTTTTTAGATTTATTTATTTACTTATTATATGTAAGGACACTGTAGCTGTCCTCAGATACACCAGAAGAGGGTGTTGGATCCCATTATGAATGGTTGTGAGCCATCATGTGGTTGCTGGGATTTGAACTCAGGACCTTTGGAAGAGCAGTCGGTGCTCCTAACCACTGAGCCATCTCTCCAGTGAAAATAAAGTTCTTAAAGAACTTATAAAGCAACAAAGCAGAGGCAAAGAGCTTACATCCTAAAAGGATAGTAAAGTTAATTTAAGAAGACAGCATTTTCCAAAAAGTATTAAAATATTACTCTGAAACAGAGTATTAAAGTATTTTTTATAAAAAAGTATTAAACTAACAGAGTAGTAATTATTAGAGGGTAGTGCCAATAGCAAGTATAGTTGTATGTCTTGGTAGTTTTGCTTTTTATGTATCTAGTAATATTCAATGAAGTTTTGGTTTCTTGTGGGTTTTTTTGTTTGTTTTGAGCTGAAATATACCTATAACATCCACGTGGGCCTTAAAATCATTATCCCTCTGCCTCAGCCTCCCAAGGACTGGAATTATTGGTATGTGGCATGACACCTGGCTTTGGTATGTAGAGTCTTATCTCTCTCTGGGATTCAGGAAAAAAGAAAGCCACTCTAAAAACACTGATCAAAAAGCATGCATTGACAAGACCCTTCCAGAATCCTCTGGCAATATCAATGTCCCTAGTTTATCTGAGGTTTAAAGCAGGCTGTTCCACATGAGGAGTGAGTGTTTTTGATTTTCAAATCAGAATCTGTCAGGTGAGGATGATAATTATGCTTCACAATAGAGGAAGAAGTTGTGCTAATGGAGCCCAATGCAGAGGTCCTTTCATAAGTCTCAAATGTATCATTAGAGGCAAATATTTAATTTTAGCCTATGGTCATATCATGTAACCATTTTGTTGTAAAATTACCCTCAGACATTCTTTAACTACCATAATGTTTCAATGATTAAAAACACAGGCACACACGCACACACATTTTAGGGGGCACGCTTGTAAGCTTAAATCACATATAAACTCCTTACCACTAGCTAAAGACTTTTGACCTTTCCATTGAGATGCTTGGAAGGAAAAATTATTCATTTTTCCTCCAGACGATTTTTATTGTCTTGACTTACTGTTTTGTATAAAACTATCTACATTTTATTTATGTCATTTTCAAGAAGACAGATTGTCTAAATTATGGTTACTCTTACCATGACCAAAAGCAACTTGTCGAGGAAAGGGCTTCTTTGGCTTACATATCCTGACACAGTTCATTGGCAGAAATCAAGGTAAGACCTCAAACTGGGTGGGAACAGGGAGGCAGAAGCTGATGTAGAGGACCTAAGTACTGTTGTCTACTGGCTTGCTTCTCATAGCCTGCTCAGCCTGCTCTCTTATAGAACCCACAACCACCAGCCCAGGGATGGAGCCACCCACAATCTCTAATTAAGAACTGATGGAGAGGCTAGGCCTTCTCCATCAATCACTAATTAAGAAAACTCCCTACAGACTTGCCTATAGCCTGAACTGATGGGGGCGTTTTCTCAACTGAGGGTCCCTCTTCCAGTTTATGTCAAGTTGACATAAATCTAACCAGCACAGGGATAAATAAGGCTTCTCTGGAAAGAGAGATAGCTTAGATGAATGAATGGGCTTTTCAAAAATAGTAGAAAAACATCTCAAAGGGTCTCCAGAAATACTTTGTATCCATTCTGTGGTAGTTGAGAATGAGACTTGATAATCAGTGGTGTGAAAAAGCACCAACCCAGGTGAGTCACCATGGAAACACCTGCATTAAGTAAAGTTTTGCTCAAATAAGAAGACTTAATAGTAGCATGACTTCCCTGAAAAACATACATTTCCATAACAGAAGTCATGCTACAATGAGCACAATTTAGAAATAAATATTAACATCTGTCAATGAGATTACAAGAATGGAAAGCATGTGGTAAATGTCATAAGATGTTCCTTTGTCCTAGATGCCCTAGCCAGAGGGAAGCTGATCTTTCTTTATTACATTAAGATGAACTAAGAACATAACAACTTCTGGTTTTAGTACATACGCAAAAGTGTCATAATTTTCTAAAATTAACATAAAACCAAGGAATCATTTCTCAAATATGATTATTTTGCATTTAACTTATTTTGCACACACATAAACATGTATATGCATGTGTGGACACATGTCATGGAGTGAGTGGGGAAGTCAGAAGATAATTTGAAGAATCCAGTTCTCTCCTTCCAGTACATGAGTTCTGGGGATTAGACTCAGACCACCAGGTTTGGGGTCAAGTGCTTTCACCTGCTGAACCATCTTGCTAGCTTTCAGTGTCTATTTCAGCGGACATTTCCAAGGATATAGACATATTTTCCTTTACTCTGGGTTTGGATTTTAAAATTTATGACAATTAAGAGTAATATTTTAGTAATATTTTAAAAACATGGATTTAATCAGTTATTACATGCTATTCCACATGCATCCACTGAACCAAATCTCCTTTAGTGGATACAGTATTCCATACATCACAGTCAGTAATCTCAGCATGTGACTGTGATAGAGAATGCTCATGAGTCCTTTACTCAGGAGCACAGCGAGGAGGGTAAACAAGCTCATCATTTTATTCTGAATGAGCACAGTGACTTAGTTAGGGTTTCCATTGCTGTGAAGAGACACCATGACCCAGGCAACCCTTATAAAGGAAGACGTTTAACTGGGGCTGGCTTACAGTTTCACAGGTTCAGTCCATTATCATCATGGCAGGAAGCATGGCAGCATGCAGGCAGACATGGTGCTGGAGGAACCAAGAGTTCTACATCTCGATCTGAAGGCAGCCAGGTGTAGACTGGATGTGTTTCACACTGGGCTCAGCATAGCTTGAGCATTTAAGACCTCAAAGCCCCACCCCCACAGTGACACACTTCCTCTAACAAGGTCACACCTCCTCCAATAAGGACACACCTCCTCATAGTGCCACTCCCCATAGACCAAGCATTCAAACAAAATGAGTTTATGGGAGTGATACCTATTAAAACCACCCCCCGTGGACAGTGCTTAGCAAATCTGAGAGTCAAATATGAGCGTGAAGTATTATTTAATATGTATATGTGTGTACATATATGTGCCTGGCCTTTCCCGTGCTTGTACATGCGGAGGTCAAAAGTCAATGGTAGGTGCCTTTCTCCGTCACCTCTACTTTATTTTTTTTTTGAGACAGCATGGACCTAGAGCTAACTATTACAACTAAAATATGTGGCCAGCAAGTTCCCAGGGCTGCCTGTGTCGACTTTCCCAGTGTAGTGGTTATAGACATGTGCGCAGCCATGCTGGCTTTACATGGGTTCTAGGAATCCAACTCAGGTCCTCATGCTCACACAGTAAGCAAACTGACCCATCTCCCCAGCCCACAAAATTGAGTATTTTAGGGAAAGCAATGATGTTCTGTATGTTCAAAAAGGGCCAAGAGATAGAAAAAAAAATCTTATTTTGTTTCAATGTCAGAAAGCTGATTAGTATATATTTTAATAGATGGGACTTTGGATTGCAAGTGACAGAGACTCAACTCACGGACCAGAACTAAGACTACAACTGGGCTGCGAAGCCTCTGATGCCTCTGATGCTGTGTCTGTAAGCTGTGATGCTGAACTCTCCATTCCCTCTCCGCATCCGGCCCCCAAAGTTCCCTCTGCATTTTCTCTTCACATGGGTTTTCTCTGGTCTTGGATCTACATATGAAAAAAAATGAATCAATAATCCTCAAGTTTACATTTTAAGTTAGGATTTAACCAAAGCTACCCTGTTGGAGCAGCAAATCTAACATTTCTAAGAAAGGACCACATTGGATAAAATTCATTCAAATACCTGATTTTAGACCAGCACTTCAGAAGGTGGGATCAGTTATTTCGAATAAACAAACAAAGTTCTTGAAATAATTTTAATTATTTATCCTTCTAAGTTTAATTATTCATCACCATCATCACCACCACCACCATCATCATCACCACCATCATCATTATCAATCAGTGGCTCTTGTTTTCCAAGACAGGATTTTACTATGCGACCCTGGCTATCCTGAAACTCACTCTGTAGATTAGGCTGGCCTCAAACTTACAGAAATCTGCTTGTCTCCACCTAAGTGCTGATTTTATTTTTATGACTCTCAATCTCATATTAGTCAATCTCACATTAGTCAGAGAAGTACAGGAACATTAGCATCCACATTTAAAAAGAACACAAACAATTACAATTATATCCTTTTGGGTTTTGTTGTTGATTTGCTTTGGTTGATGCTGATTGGGCTAGTGTCTTTTTTTCTTTTTCTTTTTCAGTTATTTCTTGCATTGAACTAATAAAATATATTCATAAAGCCAGATGACTCATTAACATTATAGTTAAGTGAGCTTTCATTAACTTAAAGGTAAGATGTAATGGGCTTTTATAAACTTCTGCATTTCAACTTTTAAACTATTGAAACCAGAGTTTTGGATTAATTTTCTCTCCAGTGTCTACCATCTTACCAGTGCTTAAAAGCAAGAAAATATTAACATATTCCCAGACAAGAAAAATAATATAATCCAAATCTAAATGATTTTATAAAAGTATTACCCATATTTGAACTTATCTAATTTGACATCTATTCAATATTAGTCTTTCAAAGGCCATTTGTCAGATGATGATGTTGTCAGATATTTATTTGTGCAGGAAATCATCATGCCTTGATAACGATCTATTTATACCTCGATAACCTATGATATATTTATATTTTGAGGGCTTTTAATTTTTTCAAACTCTCAACACACTATATAACAGAATTTATTTTGCAAATATTATTTGCTGTCCTTGTCATCTTAATTCAAGGAAGAAACAGAGCAAATGTCAACTTGTCTTTCTCCATGTTGATTTCCCCACCATTTATAAGTTACTCATAAAGTCAGGTTACTCAGTAGAATCCAGTTCTTCTTAATTTTATAAAATACAATGCGTCTTTTTTTTATCTCAAGAGAATTTTTACTTCACAGAGAGAAGCTTGCTTTTGTCAAAGCTGGATATAACCTCAGAATTAGTCAACTACTAAAACCACGGGATTGCTTGTACTGTTAACCCAGCTAACATTCATTACTTACTAATTTGCTAGAAACTATTTAATAATTTATATTGGCTATTTTTAGCCAAATATTTTTATTTGGACATTATACAATTTAATTTTACCCATTAGACAGCCTTCTAAGACAGGAAGTTTTGTCAACATTTGGCAACATTTAACAGTTGAAGACATTGAGACATAAAAAAGAAAAATAGAGCTAGAGAGATAGCTAAGTTGATAAAAATTCTCATTACCACCAGCATAAAAACCTCAGTTCAAGCCCCAGGTTTCTTTTTGTAGAAAGACAATATCATAGGAGGGACCCATGCCGTAGAAGTAAGAGTTAATCAACCCCAGTCAGCAGAAAGAGAAGATGTCAGATAAATAAATTAAGGAGGCACTGTACCAACCAGCCAGAACTTGGTAAAAAGAAGACAAAACAAGCAGAATCTAGAATTATTTATTGTCTTTAATCATGATGGTTAGACCAAGCTGAATTAGTGGGTTGTCAAAGCCATACCACATGGGTTCAGCTCCTAATCATCTCAGCAGTAGAACCAGCTCCTCAGGATAATAGCCACATAATATGAAAACCACATGCAAAACCAACAAATAATTATTAGGAGCAGGATTATAAACATCCATCTTGGGGTGAGACTTATAGAAAGCAGGACTGAGGGAAATGGTTTGCAATGCAAGGCAATCACAGACATCGCGAAGTGAGAACATCCAAATGTGTGGGCCCAGACTCTCTGAACTCTCCGGGAGGAAGCAGATTCGGAATCCTGTCAGTGTGCTGCTGTTCAAGCTGATTCCCAGGGGGTGCTTCTAAGAAATAAATCATGCACATATCTTTATTGTCTTGCCACACACGCTTACGGTGCTTCGAGAGAAACCACAGAAATCAGAACTAATGGCTTGAGATGAATAACTGGAAAGGCACCGCGCACCCCTGAGAATGAGCACCTCAAACATGTTAGCTGGGTGTGGAGGCTCATGACTGTAATCGCAGCCTTTGGGAAAAGAAGGCAGCAGTGCCATAAAGTCAAAGCTACTCTGAGCAAAGTGAGTTTCAGGCTAGCCTGGCTGTGGGGTGAAATTCTGTCTCAAAGCGTACACACACACACACACACACACACACACACTCACACACACACACACACACACTCACACACATACACATACACTCACACACACACACTCACACACATACAACACACACACATACATACACACATGCATGAGCCAACATGCATATGCACACACACATACACACCACCACGACTATAGCTATCATCATGTCTCTAGTGAGAGGAGATATAATGTACTCTTTGAAAGCAGAGAAGCAGAGAGACCAAAACTGCTTGGCTACTTTTATCCACAGTAAAATGCTCGTCTTTAACAAAGAAACAAAGAAATGTAATGTAAGGCAGAGACAATTAATTGCTAGTTCCTGCACAGAGTAAAGAGAAGCCCAACTCTCAGAAAATCTTTGCTTTAGTCAGCACTTCAATAATCTAAGGCAGTTGGCTTTCAGCAGGTAGGGCAGGCCTCAGTTATTTTTGCAGGGAAAGTGTTTGTGGAAGTAGGCAAAGAAAGGGCCTCTGATGGTGGCACTAGGTTAGGTTGTAATACAGAATTTCCTCTTTAATGCAGAAAGTGTCTTACTTCAAACAAAGTCCTAGCCAAGGCCAGAAATGAGTAATCCAAGCTGTATTGTCCTTGTCTATATCTGTAAAGGATCTTATAGGTAACTGCCTATGCCATTATAGAGTGTTGTGCCTGATTACAAAATCATGGTTTATGCTAGAAGATGCCAATGGCAACTCCTATTCCAAGGGAGGTGGTGCAGTAGATGGCTGCAGAGGGCGCCTTTTTATTCCCTGTTAGGGTTCCTGGTTGCTAGTATACATAGACAAGTCATAGGTAGCTCTCACAAGTTTCCCGCACTTGCTAACAGTGTACCTCTCCTTTATGGCCTTGCCTAGGACCTTTTTGAAGTAAGACACCTTATGCATTTAAAGGAAACCTTGTACTACAACCATAAGACAACCAGCCCAAAGGTTTAAAAAAAAAAAAACACACATGATATAAGATCTTCTAAAATGGGAAGAGTACCTGTCTCATGATGGGGCGCACATCTTGAAGCAGTAACTCCCACTCTGTAGTGAGGAGCATGCTGTGGGGCAGCAGCTCCCAGACTCCACTCCTGGCTTTCTGGTTTCTAATTCAGTATAACTTTCTTTTCCCCTTCTCTTCCCGTGTTTCTTTTCTCACCGACTGCCAAGATCCTAAACTTACCTGTCTTGTTATTTCACGTGCCCTCTTTTTACCTGTGATAAAGGCTAAGTTAAAGACCTCTGAGAAATAGATAAAGTACCCAATATTCATTGTATGACCCAGGCCCATGGAATCCCACTAGACAAATAGTTCTCTATTGATGAGAAGATCTGTTAAGCAAGTGCTTACAAATATTGGACAGAGCTATTGAATATATATTCAATACATACAATACATTGAGTATTATATATATTGTTGAATATATACATATTCAATATATACAAAATATAATATAATGTATATATACAACATGAAATATGTATTATATAAAACCAGTATTGCTCTAAGCCGTCTTAAAGTGACCCACTCTAGGAGAACAATGACAAACTCTATCCCTATAGAGACACCCTTCTCCATTAGACACAAATAGCATGGCACCAGGTAAGTTTGGCTTTTAAATAATTTGTTGCTTGAAGAAACAGGTGCCTGTTTTATCTACCATTTTTTGTTGTTGCTGTTGCCTGTTTATCTGCTCCTTGCTCCCGTTTAACAGCTGGAGCTCCATCATATGGGCACGACTTTACTCGAGGCAAATGAAAGACGCACAACCATGTCATCATTTGGCAGAAATGTGAAGGATCTGAAATGTGACTGCCTCCCTCCCACATCCTGTATCAGTAGCCATGATCAGAAAAGTGTTTTCACATATCCTTAGACCAAAAGGCTTCTGGGATCACAGTTTAGATTTACTCACTTTCTGATATTCTATTAAAGGTGCGGTGAGGCATGTCTAAGAGTCCACAGGACCTCCTTCGTGAGAGAGAGGTGTAGCAGACTTAAGTAAATGAGCTGGGGGAACAAGGTAAGCAACGGGTAACAGACCCAGACAATATGAGGGAGCTATGAAAGCAATCTAGCTTTAAGGGAGAGATCAGACTTGAGAGTAGGCCTTCCAATGTATCCTGTCTGAGATACAGATACCGTACTCCGTCTTCTCATGTGCTCCCCCAAGAAGAAACTTCTGACCTCCTTATCTGAAACAATACTCCTCATCTCGCCAACTTTAGCTTGATGCTCACAAAGATGAATGAATCAGAACCTGTGCTCCTCCATACTACTTACATTAAATCTCAGCTTTCTTTCCCACTGCCTTACAAATCATGCATTACTAGCCAATTCATTTAATCTCTCCGTGTTTCATGGGGCATAATAATACTATTTCATGATGATGTCATGATAATCAAATGATTAATATGTGAAAAGTGCTAGAAGAGCGTCTGATGCACACTAACTAGTATATAAGTCTGAGCTGCTCTTCCTTATTGATTTGTTATTATTCTGGGATGGCAATAGGAGCTCAAGTACTGTAGATGCTCACTTTTCCTTTTTCAGGAGGTTGCCTAATGCCTAGACATGCACACATGCATATGCACACACACACCCCTTCTGAATCAGAAGGCAAGAAAACATTAGGCACCTACATTATTAAGGATTCCATCTAATGAAATTAATGGATTTTGACTATTTGAGGTCAGCCTGTAGTTTTATCATAATAGCTGTAGGTGTGTAACAGAAATTGTTACATTTGGCTTCCACAATATTATATCCATTCATCCTTGAATTCTCCTTCTCTTCTCCGTGTGCATGGATTGACTCACAGAAAAGCACTGTGATTCCAGAAAGAAATTGCAGATGGTGGTCCCAGGAGTCAAAGTCCTAAGTCCAGAAAGATTTTCAAAGGGAAGAAAACTGCATTCTGGAGAGAGAGAGAGAGAGACCCTACCCAGCATCAGGATTTTCTGCTCATTGCCTCACTGCGATACATCTGTGTCCTGCAAATGCCCCTTATGCTCCTGATGTCCCCAGAGAGGCAGAACTGTTTTCTTCCATGCTGACCTGGCACAATCTGCTTCCTTGTGGAAGCAGTCCCCCAGGCTTATGGCTGGCTGGCTAGAATCATGAACTGTAGATTCAAGTAGAAGGCATACAACCTTAGATTCCATGGTAGACATACATTATAAAGATGGTCCAAACTATTCTCAACTGAGGAGCCACCACTCGGGTGGAGTAGAGAGATAAGCAGGACACTGCTCTACTGAAGTTATGCCAATATCTGTGTTGGCTGTGGCTGTGGAGGAATGCAAGTCAACAATATTGGACAGGCATGTCTCTCTTCAGTATAGATTAACTGTTCCTGAACCGAGTCTTTGCAGAGCTATGTGGTTTGGGATAATTCCTCAGACAATGCTGCTGTAAAATCTACTGACTTAACTAGTGGTTAATGTGCCATGCCATTTTCAGTGAACGCACAAGCATTATAAAATAGCAAACAGCTAAGAACATATTCCTAAATTACTGAAAGGAATGCATACTAAGGCAATTTCTATTAGATATATGGGATGTAAGTAGTAATGATGTAACATAACAGAAACCAAAATTTACTTCAGACTAGAATATGTTTGCTACAATTACAATCTAAGACCACAACTTCCTTTATTCAAATAAGAATGAGAGAAGCACATATGCACAGCCATGCTATAGGGCTAGAGATAGGAACTTGAACCTCCCCAGTGAGGCCCAGACGAAGGAAAGTGAACCAATTAATCATTATATACCCAGGGATCAAGCCTGGGACCATTGACCATGATACAGATTGACCTTCAACTGGTGACTAGATAAAGAGAAGGTGCTTCTTTTTATCTGTAAAGAGAACTGAAGTCATGACATTTACAGGTAAATGGAAAATATGATACTGGGTGAGGTAACTCAGATCCAGAAAGACAAACGCCATCTTGTTGTTGCTTATTCTTGGAGCCTAGCTCTCAATATTTAGATGTGACTTTATAACCTGGAGGAAAGCAGAAGCAGGAGAGTAAAAAGAGAAGACAGTGGTGGGTGGAAAAAAAAAAGAGCTCTAAAGAAGGGGCTCTCTCTGTGGAAGGCAGCTGTGAAAAGCAGAGGGGAGACTTTAAGTGGGTGGGGAGGTAGAGAGGGAAATGCGGAGGGGAAGGGTAGAGACGGAGTAAATAACACTAAGGGGGAGGGAAAAGGATGTAGGGTAAGATTTTATGTTTACTAAAACTGTGTGTGTGTGTGTGTGTGTGTGTGTGTGTGTGTGTACATGGCCTAAGTCAAATTATCCCACACGAGGTGGTGATGATCTTTCCAAGTATAAAGCCTGTCTAACAAAAACCCACTCCTAGCTAGAGAGTATCAAAACATGGCTGGGGATATTTTACAGTTCACAACACGGTGCCTCAATCAGGCCCCACCATGGCCAATTCCATGACAGCAGCAGCTTATCCTTGAGCTGTGTTGGGAAGCGGGTAGGCCTCTTGCTGTAGCAGGAAAGTGCTGTCCTCAAAGCTAAGTGCAGTAACAAAAGCAGCTGCACAGGCTGCCTGGCCATCTTTCTCCCTTTGTCTCTCTTGAGGCTGAAGTTTCAAGGAGAGCAGCTCCTTTATTTCTAGGTTCTGCTAAGCGCATAGCACAATGCTTGTAAGTGCTCGATAGACAAGCATTGGGTAGGCATATTTATTTATGTGTGCACATGTATGTGGAGGGAAGGGCAGCTGAAGGGGTTGGTTCTCATCTTCCACCACATGGGTCTTGGGGATCGAACTCAGGTCGTCAGCTTGAAAGCATATACTCTTACATGCTGAGTTACCTTGCTGCCTCCCCTGAACACATGCTTTAGAAAGTTTATGTAGCTTCTTTACACTTACAGTTCATCATATGTTTTTTTTTACCCTTTGCCAACTTTTTCTATGATACATAAAACTATAAAGTAGTTCAAAAGATTTTTACCATTACACTAAAACACCACAACAAACTCTTGTCATGTATTGAGATTGCAATAGCTCAGAATTACTAAGTCAGGACAGAAAAGCTCCAGCTCTATGTAGTCATACCAGTGAGATGTAAAGACCTCTTGAAACACACATCTTTTAACCTTCAAAATGAAGATGCCCTTAGCTTGCAAAAGTGAGGCAGTGAACAGATGTATTCTGGAACAACAAAATTTGATCAATATTGGTTAGAGAACAAAAGGGATTCAGGCCTGAGTGATTTCCACATTTGGCTACTGCATATCAATCACCGGTGACAGCAACGACAGCCCTCCTACGGCAGAGAAGAGCCGTACAGATTTCCGTTAGGCATGCTTCCACGAAAATAGATTAATTCTCAGTCATCAGAATCTGATTGGGACTCCAGCTTAGCAAGCTGATTTTCAGCCTATGGGAATTAAGTTATGGTAATTTTACCAATCATTTAATGAAAAAAGAAACCAGCAAAGATAGCATCAAAACATAGAATTAAAAGACTACCAAGGTCAAACATCCCATGCCCTCGAGCCCTGTTGCTACCATCTGAGTAGTGGCTACGTTCATAAGGTATAATTTCCCTTGTAAATAGGAGAAGATGTTCTCAAAGACCATAGATTACTACTGAGAAAACATGACCAGGACAAGGCTTATGAAACCTTTCTTTTCATTGCAGTCTAGCTGCTGTGGAGGCTACAGCACTGGTCTTGGACTCTACTTACCACCCAAACATAAAGGATACTCAACGAATGTTCTCGGGAATGAATCTCCACTGCAGTGGTTATGCTGTGGTCATAACTAAAACAGCTCAAAGATGTGTGCTAACTGACCATACAGATCCCTTTAGGAGGTATTTTTGTTAGTTACTGAGCATAAAATAAAGACTAAGTCTGGGTCTTGCCCTGGACATTGGCCAATCCATTGGGGATGAACTGTGATAAGGGTTGTAATGTCAAAGGAAGTTGAAGGAACTACAGAAATCCTGTGTCTAGAGAAGCCAGGATGGTTTCTGAAGTCACTGCCACATGTGGTGTAAGTCTTGACAGAAGCATTTGTGATTATAAACTTGCCCCCAAACACGGAAAAATATAGTCCTCCCTTAGAGCTTTACCATAGAGATTTTTCCAATAAGCTTTAAAGTTTCAGTTTCATAAGAGAGACTACAAAGGTAAAAATGAGAGTCCCTAGTTCTCCTTATGTTGAGACCTTACAAAACCTGGCACGGCTGTCAAAACTAAGAAATTATCACACACTGTTCAACAACCAAAATGATTTGCGTCTTACCATGTCTTACAGTAGAACACCTGTTCTCAACCTGTGGTTCTTTATCCAGAGATAGTTTACTAATTAACAAGATCAGAAATGAAAAGGGAGACATAACAACAAACACTGAGGAAATCCAAAATATCATGAGATCCTACTACAAAAGCCTATACAAAACTGGAAACCCTGGATGAAATGGACAATTTTCTAGACAGATACCAGGTACTAAAGTTAAATCAAGACCAGAATAATAATCTAAACAGTCCCATATCTGCTAATGAAATAGAAACAGTCATTAATAGTCTCCCAACCAAAAAAAGCCCAGGACCAGATGGTTTTAGTGCAGAAATTTATCAAACCTTCAAAGAAGACCTAATACCAATACTCCTCAAATTATTCAACAAAATAGAAACTGAAGGTACTCTACCCAATTTGTTCTAGGAAGCCACAATTACTCTTATATGTAAACCACACAAAGACCTAATGAACAAAGAAAACTTCAGACCAATTTCCCTTATGAATATTGATGCAAAAATACTCAACAAAATTCTTGCAAACCGAATCAAAGAACACATCAAAGCGATCATCCACCATGATCAAGTAGGCTTCATCCTAGGGATGCAGGGATGGTTCAATATACGGAAATCCATCAATGTGATTCACTATATAAACAAACTCAAAGAAAAAAACCATATGATCATCTCACTAGATGCGGAGAAAGCATTTGACAAAATCCAACATCCCTTCATGATAAAAGTCTTGGGAAGATCAGGAATTCAAGGCCCATACTTAAACATAGTAAAAGCAATATACAGGAAACCAGTAGCCAACATCAAACTAAATGGAGAGAAACTTGAAGCAATCCCACTAAAATCAGGGACTAGACAAGGCTGCCCACTCTCTCCCTACCTATTCAATATTGTACTTGAAGTTCTAGCCAGAGCAATTAGGCAACAAAAGGAGATCAAAGGGATACGAATTGGAAAGGAAGAAGTCAAAGGAAGAAGCCAAGGACTTTATAACCTTAAAATCCAAAGGCTCATGAAAATGCTGACCTTATGCATCTTGAAAAACTGGATAAACAAGTGACAATTCAATTCTAACTGTAGGGTCAATAGTAGGCCCCGAATCCAACTCTCCTTCTCTGACTCTACTGAACGCTCCTCCCCTATCTGCTCCAATGCTGCCTGGGAGTTCGCCTCGGGCTGGGAAGCCACACAGTTTTTATTTCCCGCCTTCTTTTGCTCTCGATTTTGCCGCCCATCTGGATGGTATCTTTCCTCCCCACAGCGGGCCGCCTCTTCATCTAGGTCCTCCCCCTCGGAGGGACTCAGTTCTTCTAACTCAGAGCTATCAAGCCCCAAGACCTCTAGTTCCTTTACCGGATCCTTCGTATGCTTCTCTCCCAGGGCATTCTTTCCCTTATCTCTCATTTCCGCGGACTGAGCATCCTTGGAAGGGCCTATTTTCGTTTTAAGCATGCCTTTTCTTTTTTCTCTCTGAGCTCCTAGTCTCCTATCCCGCTCTGTTTCTGACATGCTGTCTTGTAAGCAAAACGAAACCAAAAGAACAAGACCAAACATACCTCTCAGAGCTTACCTTTGTCCTGCAGTTCTGACCTCCCCGTGAACGGGGGTCCCCTTGGTGCCGGCGATGGACAATTCCCGGGTTTTTGGCACCATCTGTGATCCGCGCAATCGTCTCGCCAGCAAGAATGCCCGCGGACACCAGGATCCTTCTGCAGCAAGCGTTTATTGCATCTTTAAGAGGAAGACCCCAAGCCCCGAAAAGGCACTGCTTATATATACCCTGGAGTGGTGTGTTCACCTCTGATTGGCTGTTTGCTCATTACCTCATGTGACGCCCCGGGATAGGCTGTGACTTGGCACGCTCTGGCCCTTAGCACATGCGCAGACTACTTGTTTACAGGGAGAAGACACCGGATGCCGGCGCCATCTTGTAATGGCGATAGCCAGCTCAGGCATGGCTCTCTACAGGGTTTGTTCGTGTTGTTTTTGTTTGTTTGAAACTCGAAAGGAGAAATTTACATGTAAATAAAGAAAATATCTAATAAGAAAAAAAGAAAAGAAAAATGAAAAAAAAATCACACACTGTTCAACAACCAAAATGATTTGCGTCTTACCATGTCTTACAGTAGAACACTTGTTCTCAACCTGTGGTTCTTGATCCATTCAGGGGTTAAATGGTACTTGCACAGGGGTAGCCTAAGACTATGAAAAAGCACAGATAGTTACATTATGATTCATAACAGTAGCAAAATTACAGTGATGAAGTAGAAATGAAAATGATTTAATGGTCCGGGGTCACCACATCATGAGGAATTATTTTAAAGGGTCGCAGCACCAGGAAGGTTGAGAACTGCTGCTCTAGTGCCGTTCCATTCTTGTTTTAGAGTATCATGTGTATTTAGCAGTCATCTGTCCTGGATGTCCTTTGATTTAGGGCAGCTTCTCAGTGTCTTCTTGTTTCTCACAGCTGTGAAAGTCTTATTTAAGAGTTCTGCTCAGAAGATATTTTGTAGTCCATTAGAGTTGCTATAACAAAAACACCTTAGATCAAGTCCTTAATACACGAGAAATACATTTCTTATCTTATGACTAGGAAGACCAATTGAAAGACACAAGTAGAGTGGGTGCCATTTAGAGCCTGCCTTTTGCTTCATGGGTAACATCTCCTTGTCCATACACATGTGGTAGAAGCCAGTATACTCCCTTAGGCTTGGAGAATACTGTGCCTAAGGATGTACATTCATAGACATAGCTTTCAATAGTGGGAATTTTTCAGGAACACACAGAACAAAGCCAAAAGAGAATGGGAAAACAGCTCAATGTCTAGCTTACCTAGCATTCCCGAGAGCCTAGGTCCAACCTCTACTATTATAAAAAATAAACAAATATAACAGGTATTTTATTAAACAAATTGAGTTGATTTATATTTTTCTTGTGGACTTAGCAAGAAACACCATTGTTGCATGTTCAGTGAAGTCAGGGGCATTCCATTGATGCTCATCTCAGTAACTGGTTGCTTGATAGATATAAACAGGTTATTAATTTTACCCTTTTGCGTGCTACCTGTGGAAAGGATTGGGTACATTTAGGGTATACACAGAAAAGTGGGTTGCAGCTTTGTCTCCCAGGTGGAGAACCAGCTACTTAGATTATTTACAATTTTGTTGTAAATGTTTAATCTTTCTCTATTCAACTACTTATTTACATCACTTGGACTCCTATGCATTATTTTATACTACAGGGTGTTATTCTTCACTCTTTATTTGGTTATTCCCACTCCCCCAGGTTTGTCCAATGGGAAGTCTTCTAGCTTTGTCGTCTGCTCTGCATTTCCTTTCTTTTGGCAATGTCACCATAGGAGCACTCAGGATCATCTTGTCTCATTGATCAACCAGCCCTATGCTTAAGCTTCTTGGAGCCGACAGTTTTTGGATAGTGTTTAAAAGCTAGGGTGTAGGTATTGGGTAGGTGTGTGTTTTCCCAATAACATGCTTAAATGCTATGACAAAATGCAAGGATGCACATTAAAATAAACAGAAGCAAGAAAGCAGCTACCCAATTTGAAAGGGAATCAATCGACCGAGAGAAGCGATGCAGAGGCAGCAGTTGTGGGGACAGAGAAGCAAGCCAACTTGTGCCCACGTGCCCTCCGAAAGTCTTAGAAGACAGCACAAAGTGGCTGGGCAAGTAGGTGTGCAGGTGGGCTAAAAAGAGGAGTGGAGAAAAACCTCTGTAATGAGAAGTCTAGCTCCGCTCCCACACTAGGTACACCCAGGAGAGGATTCCTCCCCGACCAGCACAACACTGAGGAGTTTATGCTCCAGAGAAGTTCAGCACAAAATCTTGGAAGAAAGTTAAGCAAAACACTCTGACATGGTGGGACCTGTGAGCTCATGCTCATTTGTCCCAGGGAGGACTGTCAGTTAATCTCAGCATTCCTCCATGGATTCACTGTCTACATAAAGATGAAAGTACCAAGGACACTGATAGTTGATGTCTTAATGAAGTTGGCCAAGTCTACCTTGCAGGGAAGCCCCAACTCAGTAACACTGTGTAGCTATAAACTTGCAGCAAAACATCCACCCACTTTTTTCTTGAATAGGACAAAGACACACACACAGACACACACAGAGAAAGACACACACACACACACACACACACACACACACACACACACACATATATATATATATATATATATATATATATATCAACATTAAAAATCTATTCTATATCTTCCACTGAGGTTAATGAATAGAAATGATCAATACCATAGGAAGAAGCCACTGATTTATATTCCTTTTCTTTGTTCTAGAGGCAAGCACAATCTTATTTTTAAGATCCTTTTTACCATGCCATACCTTTCATACCTTACACACTGTATATTAATTCCCCAAACAATAGTCTTCTTCTTGCTTTAAAATGCATATAAACTCATGTGCTGAATATATTATTTATGTAACTAGCTTCTTTCTTTAGGCATTGTAGTTGAGAGATTCATTCATGCTGATGGTATACACAGGAAATTATTGTCCTCCTAGGTTCATTCCATTCCTGTATACATTTCTCTATGTTTATATTCTTAGGCATTTAATTACTATGCACGATACTTACATGAACATTCTAGAATATGTTCCCCAGTGCACGTGAGCATGAATTGATCTTATACATGCAACTAGGACTATGATTACTATCTGGTCTGTAGATTTCATATGATTGTAACTTTCACATTTCAGCTATTTATTTTAGGAGTTGTGATGTTAATTCCAAAATGCTGGTTAAATTTAGAGTCCTAAGAAAATTTGTGAAAGAACAGAGGTTAAGGACTTATACTACCTGATATTAAGATATATTCTAAAGCTACGGAAATCAAGCAGTTTAGGTGAAAATAGACAAATAAATCAGTTGAACTGAATGCATTGAAACACACAGACATATGTCATCAGTTTCCTGCAACTGTACAAGGCAGGTCTGAGAAGGGAGGATAGTGTCTTTTTTTCCTGTCTGCTGTTAGAACAATTGTTGGTCAATAAGAGACTAATGAGCCTTATGTCTTTCTCATGCTATGTGCATAATTTATCATAAAATAGAAAATAGGATTAAACTCTAAAGCTGTTAGTGACAGAGTTTTAAATGGATTTGTAGGTTTTGCTCTCTCACTTTTTAAACCTCCATTTAATCATATATGCATACTCAAGGTAGACACTTTGGCTGTTTTCATATATTGGTCATTATGTGCAATGCCACCAGGATGCATATTAGTTTTCCAGTTGCTGTGGACAAAAATTCTGGTCGAAGCAACTTATTAAATGCAGGGTGTACTCTGCCTCACAGTCTGGGGCCACTTCATGATGGGGACTCCATAACATCAGAAGCTTGAGGCAGCTGGTCACATTGTGTCTGTCATCAGACAGAGAGTAGAGGATGCCAGGGCAAAGCCAGCTCATGGAATGGTGCTGCCCACATTTTAGGGTGGGGTTTTCCTGCCTTAACCTGATTGGTGCAATTCACTGCTGCCCCTCTAGATCAACCATCCAGAAGTTCTAGTGCCCCCTACACAGAAGGTTTTCTTTTTTTCTACATCCTCATCACTTATTGTCTCTGTTTTCATATCACCATCTTAACAGATGTGAGCACTACTTCCTAGCAGTTTTTGTTTGCATTTCCCTGGTGATTAGCAGTGTTGAGCCCCCGTGGGCCATTCTTATGTATCACTGAAGGTGTTTTGCCAATTTTTAAGCAACATTTTGATTCTTTGCTATTCATATGCATAAGTTCTTTACAAAAGTTGGATATTCCATATAGGCTGCAAATATCTTCTCAGTTTCTACCATGCTGTTTTACTTTATTGATATCAACTGGTTTTGATTTTTTTTTTTTTTTTTTTTTTTTTTTTTTTTTTTTTTTTTTTTTTTCTTTCATTGGTCTGATAACCAATCACAACCAGGACCAATACCCAAGAACCAATATTCAGCTGCACTGAAAGTAGCACAGTGTTTAAACAAGAAAAGATGTTGCACTTAATATTCTTTTCCTGCATCCTTTGAGATTACTGTGTGTGTACATGTTTCAGTCTGCTAATGAGTCTATCACATTAATTAACTTGCATACAGTAAAAAGCCTCTCTTGGTCATGAAGCACGGTCACTTTTATGTGCTGTTGGATTCGGTTTACTGAGATTTTTGCATCCATGTGTATTGGAGAACTTGGCCTATAATTTTCTAGTTATTCCTCCTCTCACTGATGCATTTCATAGATTCTGTCTTCAGGCTCATAGATTCTCTTTTATGCTTGAATTTACTTCATTGGCAAGGCTCTCTTGTGTGTGTGGTGTGATTTCATTGACTGAAGAGGAAGCTGGGGTCCCACAATACCCACTTTGAGCACATTTTTAATGAGCTAAGGGCCTCCCATAAGTCCTCATTACCTTAAGGGTTCCACCATTGGCTAATAATATTCTACCCCAAGGCCTGAACCTTTAACACATGACACTTTGGGACTATCTAAACTACAACATATAATATTCAGGAAATATTTTATAAAAAGATACATTTGTATCTAATTATTAATTGCAGATTCAATGTGAGGAGATGAATCATGGCATCCAAATTGTGCTTCTGCTCTATAATCATATGCTCTAATCTCAGTTTCAGCCTTGAAGAAGCTAATCCTTTAAAAACAGCTTATGCATGCTCACTAATCCACTAATTCACAGTTACTCCTAGTGCCACCCAAAGTCAGCAATTGTGTCTGCCCGTTGAGTAACTTAATAATTGAAGCTCCAAAAATCCTAATGCTCAACTAATGCAAACCTCCCTTGACAATTCTTCCACTAAATCTGCATGTTTACAATACCCTGCCAACCTCGATTTCCACCAGGTCAGCCTGAAACAGAGGCCGGGTGAAATAAGGTAAAAGGTAACAGAAATGTTCTGGACACAGACGGCCTGTGGTAGAACGCTACCATGCTGTTTTGTATTCCAGCATCTATTTTCTCCCAGACTATCATTCCAATTCCAACTTCTTCAGGTATCAAGATACCCTGAACTATGAGATGATAGAATCCAGCCTTAAACCATTGGACTGAGCACAGGGTCCCCAATGGAGGAGCTAGAGAAAGGACCCAAGGAGCTGAAGTGGTTTACAGCCCCATAGGAGGAACAACAATATCAACCAACCAGAACCCCCAGACCTTCCAGGGACTAAACCACCAGCCAAAGAGTACACATGGAGGGACACATGGCTCCAGCCACATAGGTAGCAGAGGATAGCCTGTTGTACCTCAGTGGGAGGAGAGGCCCTATGAAAGCTTGATGCTCTAGTATAGAGGAATGCCAGGACCAGAAAGCAGGAGTGGGGGTTAGTGAGCAGAGGGAGCAGGGTTGGAATGGGGGAGTTTCAGAGGGGAAAGGAGGAAAGCGGTAACATTTGAAATGTAAATAAGGAAAATATCTAATAAAATAAAATAAAAAGTAGCCAAAATTTAAATCAAAAAAAAAAAAAAAAGAAAAGAAAAAAGAAAAAAGTCAATAGAAAATTTCTGGTAGATTTTAATTTACATAGTTTAATTTTGAGTAAGGATATGTTTGGGCTTCTTTCTGCAATCATATTTAATATATTCTGTTTATTGAGTTCCTAATAATTCCCCCCCCCATTTTTCCTAAAGTTATTTTAAGGCTAGCCTCTGTTTCACATATGATAATAAAATTTTATGTTTCTTAAAAAAAAAATCCAGCCTTATAGTAGTCCCAAAGATATTGATCAAATTACATTTGATGGTGAGTTCCAAGTGCATACACAAAAGCCTTATCTTTACACTGAGACTTAAGGGGAGATCTATTGATTAGAAGTTCCCTTCTGAATATAACGTGGCGGAGCCACGTTAAGAGTAAGCCCTTTGCTGCTCTTAAAGTTTCTTGCTCTCGTTCACTGATAGAAATCATCATTTGTCTATACATACATAGAGTTTTTAGTCTTCTTGGAATTTCTAATTCTGTGTGTTTCTATGAACATGATCGATCATGTGCCTTCTACATCTCTCTAACATCTGCCAGATCATTAGTGAGTGTAGGAATCCAGGACATTACCGAAGTTCATTAATTTTGATCCCAATTTGGGTTTCATAATATTTTGACCATGACTCTCTTGTACAGCTTTTATCTTTCCAAAATATTTGAATAACCTTTTTAAAAATGGCTTTTTCAAACACTCGAGTTTTACATAGTACGTATAACACATTCTGTCTGATTTTTTTCTGTTTTGTTTTGCTTTGTTTTGTTTTGTTGTTTTGTTATAGGCTGGTCCTCTCTCTTCTACTTTAGTTTAGTTGGTCTCTGGGCCTGATGCTTAGCTGTTAGCCTTGATTTTAATGTTCAGTACGATTGAAACAATGGGGTTTTTTTGTGGGTTTAACTCTGCATCCTAGCTAAATCCCTATACTGAGTTTCATTTGTGAGTAATTACACAATCATAGGTAAATATATGGCAATTTGGAATTTGAAGCGTTTTGAATAAATTATTTGGCTCTGCTCTTTGTTGGTAGGTTCGTGGGTTCTAGAATTCAAATTTAAAATTTTTCCCTTCTACAGATTATTAATAGCTTGGCCATCTAATACAAATAGTCAAAAATAGAAAAAAAAAAAGAACCCACTAACTCCATATTGGTTCTGAATTCTGTTTGGCAGCCTCCTTTTCCTAACAACTTAAGGCTTTTTATTTTTTATTTTTTTAGTGTTATAAAAATTTTGTTCTTAATGATCTAAAATTATACAATCCTGTGTGTACATAATTTTAGACTGTTTCTTCTTGTGTGCACTCAGGTTTATATTTGAATACACACACACACACACACACACACACACACACACACACACACATCTTTTCACTCTTGAATTTTTAACACTGTTTCATAGAACATGCAATTCCTTTCCTGTTCCCTAAATGTGCTCATAATTCTGAGATAAGAACTAGATATGGATCGTCTGCATCGAGCACAAGCTTCCTTGGGAATACTACTTTATCTTTCCTTTTACTATTTTTACTTTTTTCCAAAAACCAATTTTTCTCTTTTAAGCTTTTTTGATGTTTTTAATAAACTTTAGCCTCCAATTATTCTTTAATTTAAAAAATTGGAATGATGTTTAGATTCAAAGAGTTCCTTGTTGTTATTTTTAAATTCTTTGAATTTTATGTGGATAATGCTTCCCACATATAAAACAAATTACAATTTTTTTTTTTTTGGCTTTTTCGAGACAGGGTTTCTCTGTGTAGCCC
>JADRCD010210693.1:0-23569 GCA_019843815.1 Montemys delectorum
CTCTCTCTCTCTCTCTCTCTCTCTCTCTCTCTCTCTCTCTCTCTCTCACACACACACACACACACACACACACACACACCATGCCTTACTACTTCCTTATTTAAAAATTAAAGCATTTGCATCTTTAAATTTCCCTGAGCTAAAGTGTCAACGTATGCTAGTGATTATCAGATTTTCTGTAGTAGTATTTGTCTAGACATTCCAACTTCCATTTTAGAAACACTCCTAGATAGAGATAATCGGTTCTTTGTTATTGTAGATAAAATCAGCTCACAGCCAAGAATTCCAGGGCACTATTTTTGCCAGGTGCATATCAGTGTTTATGTTCTACATGAGCAGAACATTTTCCTAATTGTCTACTACCTGTTTTGTATTTCCTTAATGACCAACAGTCAAAATCCATGCACTGGCATGTGCAGTGCAAATAAGTAAAATATAAAATAAAAACTATGTTCTTATATATAAGGATGAGTGTGTGTGTGTGTGTGTGTGTGTGTGTGTGTGTGTGTATGTGTGTTTTAATCTGGTGCAAAGTGATTAAACATTAAATTCTACTCATTCAGAAGGAGCACTAACAAAATTATATCTAAGGAGTTTCCATAAAATCTTCCTTAAAAATCCCCAAAATAACAGACACACACACACATATACACACACACACACATATATACACACACACACACATACACACACACACACGCACACACATACACACACACACACACACACACACACACACACACACACCCCAAGAGAGAGAGATCAACAGATAAATTAAATGGTCACATCATGGTTCATCAGTGTTTTTCTATAGCACAGTGTATTGTTAGAGAGCTTTCACGCTGAATTATAACTGAAACACAAAGTATCTAGCAGAATAGATAGATCTGATGATTTTACGTCAAGGAAGGAACATATCATTTATAATCCAAGGTCCAAGGTACTTCAAAAGCAATTAATGGAGAAGAAAGAGAAAAAACCAAGGGCAAAAAGAAAGAAAATATTTACATACCCCAAAATAATTATTAGATTTAGGAATAACTCTTTCCCAGCCACCTCATTTGTGCATACCTTGTCAGTGAAAATCAAACCAGGAGATATCTCTTAGACACATTAGCATGGCTTTGGTACTGGCAGGGCAGGACGTGTCTGGCAGGGCTCTATCTAAAAGGAGGCTTAGCAGATAAGCATGAGTGCTCACACTCTAAGTGACAGTGTTGGAAAGAAATGCTTTGGCAAGCCTTCCAAAAGTCTGATGTGTAGATGATAGGCAGCCCCAAAGGGAGAAACATGTAGAGAGAGAGCCCTTAGTGTTTCCTTTTGTAAAAATTATTTTCCAAAACACATACATCATGAGCTACACAACGAATTATAATTATTTCAGAAGGGCCCGTGTCTTCCAAGGCACTCATTATTTTCCAGGTCTCATTTTTGGTAAATGTTTACAGCTTCACTACATATTTTCAAATTAATCTTAATTTTATAATTTGGAATAATTGTTTAACACTCCATCAACCATTACTGATATAAAAGGAGCTCTGAGGAAATAATGGTTAACTAATGACTCCGACAGTGTTCACAGGTAAAAGAAGCATACCTTTATGTGATTACAAATCCTGATTTTAAGCTTTTTTTTTTTTCAGCACTGAAGAAGCAGTACTCAGGAGAGGAAGAAGGTAACATCAATGGAGTCATTTTGAGATTGTTTTTAATTTGTGACACAGATATCTATGTATGATCTAGAGAGAAAAAAGTTTAAAAATCAATATTACTTCATAATCTGTTTTTATAGATTTATTTTTTATTATTTTTAACTAGTAGCATGTAGGTGTGGAGGTTTGGTGAAACAATTGCAGGCATTTGTGGAGGCCGGAAGCCTCAGATTCTCGTGTACTTGGAGTTAAAGGTAGTTGTGAGCCACTCCAACATGGATGCCATGATGGAGAGTCAAGCCTTTTGCAAGAGAATTCCTGCTTCTGAAGGCTGGGCCTGGCAGTCCCTGAGCGTGTATCTTTTATTATTATTATTATTATTATTAGATGTTTTCTTTATTTACATGTCATACAATATCTCCTTTCCCAGGTCCCCCTCTGGAAAAAAAAAAAAGAAAAAAGAAAAAATAAAATAAAATAAAACAAAACCAAAAACAAACCCTTGTTCCCTCCCCCTTCCCCCTTCTCACCACCCACCCTCTCCTGCTTCCTGGCCCTGGCATTCCCCTACACTGGGGCATAGAACCTTCACAGGACCAAGGGCCTTTCCTCCCACTTATGACCTACTTGGACATCCTTGCTATGCATATGCTGCTGGAGCCATGAGTCCCACCATGTGTACTCTTTGGTTGGTGGTTGAGTCCCTGGGAGCTCTGAGGGTTTTACATGCACTTCAGAAGCCCAGTGCATTTGGCATAGTGACATCCAGTCTCTGCTATGAATTTGTAACTTCTAAATTTGTTGGGGGGATATCTTTTTCACTCTCCTTATAAACTGGTTATGACAATCTACTGTGTTAAGAAATATTTTGAAATCTCACAAAGAAAAGGGAACTTTTTTTTTTTTAAAGGTAATTTCAACTCAAAAGACTATCTTCCTGAAAGTCAGAAGCGTGCTTCACGAAGTCCACTGATGCTGGTAAGGCTCCAGAACGGACAACCTGGGGGTCTCGTAGAGTACCACTGATAGTAAGCTGGCTAGCCTGGAAGTCTCCTACATACCATTGGCATGAATGACCACATATCTCACTGCCATTCCTCAAAGGCATCTCAGAAAGATGAGAGTGATATTAGCCCCAAATGTACTCGCAGAAGACTTTTGTGTGCATGAGAAAAAAAACATCCAGTTCAATTGGAGTTACCCCTTACACCTAATATATCATAGGAAAGACTGATTAAAAAGATAAATTCTTATCTTTGAATAAGTTATCAGCACCCTCCCATCCTGACAAACAAGGAACATCTGTTGCAGAGTGTGTATAAATAGATTTTTAAAATTAAAGTGTGAAAATAGCACAAAGTAAACTTAATGTTGGTGGGAGTATTTGCCTGAAATGGTTTCTAAGCCTAGAGCAATGGATCCCATGAGCCATTGCACCATAAGCAGTCTGACAGTTCCATCACACCATATTCCAAAGATGGATAAATTTTTGCCTTGTAACATTAATTAATCTCAATGAAGAATTCATGATGGTTACCCAAAACTTAGACAAATGCATAAACCAGAAAATGAATATTTAAGGAGTGTCCATAAAGTAAAAAACAAAAGCAACACAACAACAAGAAAAAAACCCTCTAATTCAAATCTTAACACTATAACTCTACTTGGGGATCTATACTTCCCACAAAAAAGATGTCAGTCAGAAATACTTTGGAAGAGGATTGTGATGTCATTATTGACTATCAACTTGAAAGAGGCTAGAATTTATTGGGAGATGGACCTCTGGATATGAAGATGAAGTATGAAGACATGTGCATACCAGGTGGCACCATTCCTTAGGGTCAGGAGAGGATTTTACACTACACAAAGCACTAATACTCATTGCTTGCTTCCTAACTCTGGATGCAATGGGATCAGCTACTTCAAGTACCTTGTGCCTTGATTTCCCCACTGTGATAAACTATCCTATGAACACATAAGCCAAAATAAACCACTTTTTTCTTATAGTTTAGTATAAGGGTATTTTAACTGAAGTAAAAGACAAAGACAAGGAAATTATAACTTGAAATTTCAAGACCAGTCAGACAAGTTTGAAAATGTGATGTGCCACAAGTTGTTTCAAGAGAATGTGATATTAATAAAACTGTTGTAAGATTTATTAATTATTCCCTATAATATTATACCTGCGTGATCCATCAGACACCAGCCAAAGATGCTGTTTAAATTCACATTTAAATTAATTAGAAGGCTATAAAATGAAGAATCCAGTTTCTTAATCATACACAGAATCATAAATGTCATGTGTTTTATAACCTCAATATGGATAGTTATTCCACATTGGACAGGGCCAATAATGATCGTTTCTTAAAGCCTGTCCTAGAGTACATATAAATTTTATAAATACATTTGTGACCAAGTAATAAAAAGCCAACAGAGATTTCAACAGAGGTTAATTTTTCAGTCATAGGAAGCAGCTCTGGGCTAGAACTGCTAATGCTGGTCAGGCTAATATTTTCACACCAACAAGGCATTCCTCCTTAGAGAGGTGCCTTTTGACCTTGTGATTTTCAATTCCTGGATATGGATGGCTCCTATAGATCTCCACATTTCTAACGAGAAAGAAGACAGCAAAGTACAGGCTACCAACAAGATTCTATCCCTTAATAAGGCTAACGATTTCCTAAAAGTTCTCATAAACTTCTACTTGTGTCTCCTTGGTTAGCAGTAGTTATGTGCTTTGGAGGTCATAAAGACAAAGAGTGCCGAAGAACCTCCTCCAGTCAAATCAAGGCTCTGTTAGCAAGAAGGGGAGGAGGGGGAATGATGTGAAACTAGATAGAAGGGAATAGCTTGTGAAAATCAACCAATGCTGCTTATCAAACAGATCTCTTTCAAGAAAAACTAATTAAAAGATGAAAAATAAAAGACAGGTAAATGAATTTTCCCTTCTTTGGTGGAAGTTTTAAAGGAGAATGTCTCAGTGGTGCATCTGTGCAAAATTAACCTATTCTCTCCCTCTTGTGAGGAGGTAGAGTTTATAAACACAATTGACTCCAAAGTCATTAATGTTAGACAGTTCACTAAAGGTACAGAAATTTAATCAAAGCAGATTAATACTTCTAATATGCTTTCAATTTTGAGTTAATCTTCTGTATTAGATTCCCTGTGTGGTAGCATTTAACACTGAAATGAATTTTCCTACCATCAAAACCTTAGTTACTTTAAGAATTTGAGATAAGACTTTTGACAGAAATATTCTTTCCCAAATGAATAGAGTGGAAATTCTTAATATTTATTAAAGAATACATACTGTAGGATATGTATTCTAAGAAAAATGCCTAAAACTCTGCTATTGTACCATACATGAGCAACACTTAAAGAAAATGACATGTGTTTCAAAGACAGTAAAACAAAATGAATTAATCATATTTCTTCATAACAGCAATATTTTTTTGTAAAATGTGAAAATACTGAAAAGATTTAGAACATCTTTAATTTGGTAAGTAAGTTCTGTAACCAGAAAATCTAACTACATGTGATTTTACAAATTGTAGACTATCCGCAAAATATATAGATTTTTTTTTCAAGATAATGTACATTGCAATAAGATATGGTAGACCCACCACAAATGAAATGAAAATTCCAAACACCATATAATTACTAAGGACCCACAGTGTTATCACTTGTAACATAGCTGATATTTTATAACATGTACTGGTGCAAATATAAGACATTACTCCTCTGAAGTAAAGAACAACTAATCCACAAATGTAAAATGTTTGGGATACAGAACTCTGAAGGATATGATACCATACACTGACCCAATGGCAGAGAAGCAGTGCCTTTGGAGGCATAGTGTCTTATTGGTGTGACAGGAGTCACACCATAAGTGTGTCCCACTGGAGTACTTTATGATGGGGCTTTACTTGGAGACACTATGATTAAAACAATGATCAGATAAACATGAGACTTTTCATCCACCATAACGGTATCTTTATGAATGGCTTATCAGTCACAAAGGAAAGCATGTTGAAAATATGAGGAAAAGGTAGATACCAACAAATGGAGAGAGCCTTCAGACAGAATCAAATCTGTCCACACTTTGATATTAGGCTTAAAGATTCAAGAAATTTGATAAATATCTTTTCTTTTCTAAGTTGTTAAGACGGTTCAGCAGTAAAAGGCAAAACCACAATGATGTAAGTTCAATGTCAGGATGTGTGGTAGAAATATCCAATTCCTGAAACTGAAGTCAAACTTTCATGTGTGTGCCATGGCATACATGGGATCTCTCTCTCTCTCTCTCTCCCTCTCCCTTTCCCTCTCCCTCTCTCTCTCTCTCTCCCTCCCTTCCTCAACACATACACATATATACACATACACACACACACACACAGACACATACACACACACACTCACATACACATCTTGAAAATATTTGATTACCCTCTCTCACAAACACACACATTCAATGCCCAATAAATAACACTAAAAATTTTACATAACTAAATTCCTATTGTTTAAGCAATGCAGTCTTTATGCTTTGTTATGGCAGCACTTATGAGCATACAATCTGAGACAGTGGGATTCAGTGAACACAGTATCAGTTTCTCAGTTGCTTCAAATAATGTGTTTGCAGAGCCTGCTGAGATTAATTGAATTTTATGTAAAATGAAGCACAGCTTTCATTATTTGCTGCATATATTTAAATGGATTAATATTGAACCAAAAGCCGCATACAGTTATTTAAATGTGTATTAATTAAAATTATCAAATTTGAAATTTTAGTTTCACAGCCATGCTAGCTAAATATTTAATATCCATAATAGTGATTTCAAGGAAATCCTCATGTTCTTTTTCTTTTCGCATTTGTCCCAATAATCATACACATAATCACAACACACAGGAGCATCTTGGCTGCTGTGCATTATACCAACCAAGACAATTATGTGGCTCAGTTCATACATTAACAAGCAACCCACACAGAAATGTATTATCTCAGCATCCTTTCAAATAAAGAAAGCATTTCTCAAACAATAGCACTGTGTTACAAGATCCAGGAAGAGAGATCAAGAAAAATATCTTGACCAACAGCCTACAGGAAAATCTAGCACTGTCGCAGCAAATCCTTACAATTTATTTAAAAGCTTTTATCAAGCCAGGCTACTATCCTGTTGGAAATTCTTGAGGTAGAGCAAGGGAGAAAGGAGGGAGAAGGAAAAAATGGGGAGGCAGGATCACATATTGAAGGGACAGGAAAGAAGTACATAGGGTAAGGAAATTGAATAGAATCATGTAGCTGTGGGGCATAGAGAACTGGGGGTAGCCACTAGAAGGACCCAGACTCCAGGGAAAGGATAGCTTCCCAGGACTGAGTGGGGATGTCTTTAGCTGAGATACCCAACAAAGGGGAGATAGAAGCTGTAGAGACGACCTTCAGTAAGTAGGCACAGCCCTCAGTTGAGGGATAGGGCCACCTAAGCATCTCAAATGTTTAAACCCAGAAATGTTCCATCCAAGGTAAAGGCAGGGGAAAAAATGGAACAGAGACTGAAGAAAAGGCCATCCAGAAACTTCCCCACCTCGGGATCCTTTCCTTCTGCAGACACCACACCCCTAAACTGATGATGCCAAGAAGCGCTGGCTGACAGGAGCCTGATATGGCTGTTCCCTGAGAGTTTCTACCAGCACCTAACCAATACAGATGCAGATACTCACACCCAACCAGTGGACTGAACCTGGGACCCCAATGGAAGAGCTAGGGAAGGACTGAAAGAATTGAAGGGGATTGCAACCCCATAAGAAGAACAGTATCAACTAACTAATCCCAGAGCTCCCAGGAACTAAACCACCAACTAAAGAGTATACATGGAGGGACCCAGGATTCCAGATGCATATGTAGCAGAGGATGGTTTTACCTAAAATCAATGGGAAAGGAGGGAGGCTTGATGCTCCAATGTAGGGGGATGCTAGAGCAGTAAGGCAGGAGTGGGTGAATGGGTGGAGGAGAGCCATCATAAAGGCAAAAGGGAGAGGGGAGAGGGGTAGTGAGATGTGGGGACTTTGTGGAGGGGTAACTGAGAAGGGGGATATTATTTGAAATGTAAGTGAATAAAATGATTAATAAAAAATCAATCAAATATTTTACATCCAAGTGAATGAGATAACTGATCATGTAATGACACTTGCTCTGATTCTAGAAATGTCTGATAACCCCAATCTTCAGTATTGTTTTTCACATAATACTACATGTAGGATCTGGTCAAAATTATTTATCAGGCTTCAAATTATTAGGCATTGAACTCATGTGCTTTTAACAAACATGACAACCATGGAATGTAATAAGGAAGTTTCATAAATTTGAAAGATTATTTCTGAGCAAACACAATTAATATTCATCCAAATAAGTTTCCAGCATATCCTATAAAATTTGTTTCCTAATAATCTGTACTATACTTCTGAAAGTGATCACTAAAGCATATCACAAAACATTACAAAAAAGAGAGAAATCTAAAATAAATTATTCAGGGTGCTGTTACAAAAAGAGCAATGGGGGCTATGAATAATCTCATTGAAGATTTAAGTGGAAAACAAACAGATTTTGAGCCCACTGGGATAATTTCTTTAAGTAGTGGTCATTAAGCAATAAGCATGCTACTTTGGCTAATGAAAATAACCATTGTACATCTTGATACAATTCAATTAGGAAGTCATTTACTTTACATCCTTCTGTGTATGTAATATGAGGTATCACAAAGCTAGATGTTGAAGCGACAGAACAGAGAAGGACACATGTTCTGTGTGGACCTGTCTGTGATTAAGAAACTTACTGTGTTAAGCTTGCTTCTACTTCAGAATACACATAACATCGTAGAGTTTCTCCATCTCCTAGTTCACCATTACTAAGGCAGGCTTCTTATTCCTTTATATTCCTACCGAGGACTCCATAATTATTCTCCATTCACATGCCGCTGATTAATCAGAAGAATATAATTATTGCATGCATTATGTTTAAAGTTCCCTGGGTAGTTTCATACAAGTACAGTAGGTGTTAAAAAGCAGCATCAAGAGAGAAGACGGGTTATGTTGTATTTTTGGATTGGTGAAGATTTGGGAAATTCCTATAGTTCTTTGAGGTTAGTGATAAGTATTAAACAAAAGAAACCAAATCTTCAGCATTAGTTTCCTTTAAAGAACATTAAATAGAAATTTTGAGATTAGATAATACCTTAGATCAAGAAGTTCTATGTACTCTTAGAGATATATGTAAATACGAAACAAAAGTTAAACAAAAAGTCCATGCACAGGCAGGGTCAAATATTTATACTACAACAGTCATATGAACACATTGCATGTGACTTTCCATATTTGTGGGTATCTCCACTTTTCATCAGCAACTTCAGGACAAATGATTTTCTTTTTTAGAAAAACATCAGACCTGCTTTCCAAATAAAGTGACAGGCACAAACAAGGCGAATAAACACCCTTGAGAACCACTATTGCATTATCTGCTATACTGCATACAGACACTTTGATAGGAACCTTCATATACAAAAAAGGGAAGCTATGGAAAGGAATAGAAAAGGTGAAGAAGGAATGAGTTATTTGATGTTTGAAAGTGGTTTTTACAACATGAGCTGTGTTTTTAAACACTTTTATATGCTGGGATACGCTGTTGATGTTTTCAGAGAGAGAGAGCTCTTATACATATGTTGGATAGTAATATTTATGCTATGATTAAATGTGCTATTATACTGAATAAAGCACAAGTCAATGTCTCTGAGGACATTATTATGAGGACACCATCATTGACATTTAATTGACATTGTATCCCTTAAGACACTTTAATTGACATTGTATACCATAGTATAATTATCTTCATTTTTTAGATAAAATGTGACTTCTCTATTTTATTTTCAGTTTAAAGTTCTCATAGCACATAAGCGTCTTAAAACACTACCTCCTCTGAATTTATCTATTTTGTCACATTCCAGCCTATATATATATATATATATATATATCCTTGTATTTTATGGACAGCACTACCATATTTTAGATAAAACAGCTAATTACGTGATTCCTTAAATTCTCAATGACACATCCGTACACAATGTGATTAATAAATGTTTGAAAAGGTTTTATATAGTCAGTAGGAAAATTATTTGCACTAAATCATAAAATATGTTTCCTTAGAAGGAGAAAATGTTTGAATGCTGAATGGCCCTTGGACCAGCTTGAACTCAGCAGTTCTTGAAAACAATCTAAGGACGGAAGATAAGAGAGCACATGGTAAAACTTGAGAGCAGAGTGGATGCTGGCTATTCTGGGCTCCGAATCCACTTTTCCCAAGTTCTCTATAAAAGGTATTTTAAACCTTCTATTTTTTCTTTTACTTCTGAGATCATGATATTGTTTTACCGTGTTTCACTTCTCTTCCCTCACTCCAAACCCTCGCATACATTCCTCCATGCTCTTTCAAATCCATGGTCATTTTTATCATTGCTGTATTGCTGTTTCATATGTGTGTGTGTATATATGTATATCTCCTGTTGCTCTCTGTATAATGTCACTTTTATATATGTTTTCAGAGCTGACCAGTTGATATTCAGTAATCAATAGATGTGCTGTGCTCTGGAGTAGACTATTATCCTGCTCTCGGCATTCCTTAGTTTACTCTGTGTAGGGCTGAAGCCTTCTTGGTTTTCTCAGTCTTCTTTTGAATGCCTATCGTTACTGTCATTTTTCAGCTCATGTATAGGCAACCACATTGGCAATAAAGCAAATTTACCATACTGTGTGAGGGTAATCCTGCCGACATCTCATAACGTCCCATCACTGCCAACCCAGCCTAAGCCTTGTGGTTATTTCAAACAGTCTTTTGAAGCATTCAACTACATCTCAGTTCTAAACACCACACAACTACACAGATTACATATGTATGTTCATGGGAGAGGCAAGTCTTCCTCATCAAGTTAAGTTCATCTCTACCAGCCAACAGCAATGGGTCTACACTACATATTCCACTCTAAATCTTATATTAATGCACCTGGATTGCTAGAGAATAATGTATTGTTAATGAGAAAAGTAGATTCAAAAAGATGAAATATGCTATCACACATGATATGTTTTCTTTCTTTTGCGGATAATAGATTTTTTTTTTATATAGACAACTATCACATATAAAAATGGAAGCAAATCTTCCATAGGGATCAAGAGGACTAATTGGAGTGGGATAAATAAGAAGAATGGATGTTTGAAAGGATCATTGTCTGCATATATTGCATGTTTGTATGAAAACATCCACATGAGAATCAGTGATATGTTCAGTAAGTCTATGACCATCAAAGTAGTAAAGCTGAAGGTCATTATGATTACACATTTTTCTTAAACCTGTTCTTTATGTCCCAAGACAAGAACATTACTTTTAAAATTAAGAAAAAAAAGTAAATAAAGCCTCACTAAAATGGCTGCCTAGACATGACCTGAAAAAGACACCACAAGAGATACCTACATCGAGGCTGGAAGGTCACAGAGGCTTCATCCCTAGAAAAGAAATGCAGGCAATTCAGGGTTGCAGAGAGCTGCAGACATAGTCAGAAGCCTTCAAGGCACCAAGAGGATATTCAATACAAAAATCTCAGCCCTGAAAACATATGCATACAAGCAGCATCATATAAACAAATCAGGTTATATTCATGTAATTAGGAATATACCATCTATTCATTTATGCCATCCTAGGTGAGTGGGTCTGCCCTGGATCTATTTGTATGGAAGCAGAAGTGGGAAATATATTATAATCTCACAAAAAATTAAAAACAAAACATAACTATTATCTACAATTTGTCACAATTATAATGTCAACTCTAAAATTATTACTCTTTATTTTCACTGGCTCTCTAATATAAATTAATCTTTTATAGCAACCTGTTTTAACACACAGACATACACACACACACACACACACACACACACACACAAATGGTACTATGTTTTTATTTCTAAATCTTTATTTTTAAATCTTGTACTTCTGTTTCATAGATGGACATGAAATTCTTATACACTATCCTTTAATAAAATAATCTTTCCACTTTTGACTTTGCATTTTGAAATATCATTGAAGCAGATGCCTTGGAGAACATGGTGACACTGTTTTCTCTGTAATAATAAAAATAAATTAGTAGTTCTACCATACTAACAACTTGATCCTAGAATTAAAGTATTGATTAAAATGTTGTTGAGGGCTTAAATACACAAGCCAAAGACTAATAAGTCAGGAAACAGTGCAATTTGAGACAGAATGTCTACCAAAATACCATTCAGTCCATTTATGTTGCTCATCTTCTCCTGGGTACTGGATCTATGCTTAAGTCCAGTTTATACACCCAGTGAGATGTCACTGAACAAAACCAATTTTTCCTTTGCAAATGGTTGTCTATTACAGATAGCTTCTTGGTTAGGGGTGGAAACACTTGTTCAGTTCTCCCTCTTAGTGCTGGAACCCTGTCTGTCTTGAGCCTGTGCTTCCTGTCTGGAAATCCACATGGACATCACCTGTGTCATGTCTAGATGACACGGTATCCTTAGGGTCCTTCCAGAATAGTCTTTGTTTGTTTGTTTAGTTGTTTGTTTAAAACTGTAGTGTCATCCTCTCTTTATTAAACATTATCATATTCCTTTTGATAATGGCCTCAAGTTATTAAAATAAACTGACTAGAACAGCTCCTCAAACAAAGGAGTGTGTTGTGTATTCTCCCTGTTCTTCTAAAGCAGAAACTTTGTGAAAGCGCAAGTTTCATAACAGACACTACCTAGAATCAGCCATACAAAGCTATTAGGACAGATTGAGTTATTATAGAGGAGCCAAAGAAAATAGACAAAATTAACATCAGAAATTTACCATAAACTCGATCTTGGAAATTTTTCACCCTGTGTTTTCTCACCTTCCTCTAACAGACATATATGTTGCCCAGAGTGAGGCAGACTGAGGCGGTTTTCATACGGATCTGACATTTCACTTTTCCTGCCTCCTCTCAGCAGCTGAACACTGAACAGTGTGGCAATGTATCTTTCTATCAAAGGTACAGTGTGCTGTCCAGCTCTGTGTGGGAGGCTTACAATTGCTCAGGCCCATGGTCACTTGGTTACTACATTACACTGCAAGAATATAGGAGGTAAGCCAGTGAGGGACAAAGTATCCTTTCTGAGCTGGGAGCGTTCAGATAATGGACAAACAATGAAGGATTTCATGGTGATGGATTCATTTGATTGCAACTGGCCTCATCCGGAGGCTCCATTAGATTACTTTTGAACATGGTGTACTCATTGCTCTCCTATTTGTCAAAGGACATTTTCGAGGCCAAATGTGACTGTGGACAGAATTCATAAATGGCTTTCTATTGAAGTTTTAAGGATTCTGAAACAAATTTGTTTGACATAAAAAATTATGATTTACATTTGCATTTCTAAAAAATACCATTCTTCCACATGTAGATACAAATATGTTTTAAACCCTTTTTTTTTTCTTTTCAATAGAAAAGTCATTTAAACTCAAGGGAGCTACAATATTCACATGATCACATTTTTAACTTCCGATGCTCAAATATTTTAAAGTTGAAGCGCCTGTGTTCTTCATGTTCAAAATTTGTCGCATAGCAAACAATGATCGCTGTCCCAATCATCAGACTGATTTTCTATGTGTGAGACAGGATACTAGAATTCTCAAGTACTATGGCCATGAGAAATATACTTGTATGGGAGGGAGGTCAATGATCCAAGAAGTGAGACAATCAAATATCAAGAAGCAGAGGTCTACACAGGCAGTAGATTCTCATGCACTAATAACATCACCATTTGTCATTGGCTGGCTAATATATAACCTAATTTAGAAATGTAATGTTTTGGTCAGTGAGGCTATACACTTCTTACCACTTTGTATCCTAAAGATCGAATCACTTATTTAGGCAGAAATAAAATAAAAAGTACCAGCAGAATACCTAAAAGTATTAATGTTGCAAAGCTCATATTGATATTTTCCTACAACTAATTGGGAGTAAATAAAAGAAAAATAGGTAAATATATAGTCACAAGTTAACAATTTCACATCTGTATATACATGCATATATATATATATATATATATATATATATATATATATCACATATAATTTAGTTCTACAAACAAAATGGATGGTTAGAGGATGGTCGACCAATAAAATCTCTACGAAATTGCTGAACATGCCTAATGTATCTCGTCCTTTTTCTCAGCTTTTATTCTCACAAAGAGCAGAGGGCCAGCAACAAACACTGGTTTAATTATTCCCATCAGTCTCAGAGACAAGGCACTTAAGAGTTTTAGCTGCTGTAAACACTCCCCTGATAGCAGATAAGGGATCTGCTGAAAGGCGTTTTTTTTTTTTTTTTTTTTTTTTTTTTTTTGGTCTGGAAAAACTATTGTATATGCATCACTACATCAAAGAAAATTCCACTGCGAAGATTTTCTGTGTTTTTTTTGTAAAGGTAAGAACTAATGTAAATAATATTAAAAGTTTGAAAATTCCATTTCCTTCCAAAACAAAGCATGTTCTTGCTTTCACATATTATTCCCTTTCAAAACAAAACAAGCTGTTATTCCTTTTCTTCCCTAGGCATTATGTACAAGAATATACAAAGTTTCCAGGGAGGTAAATGATGCAACATTAGTTTTAAGGAGAATTTACACCCTTGTATCTAAAAGTATTGATAAGGAGCAGACATGTATAACATAACTTTACTTTATCACAGCACTGGATACAAAACAATGTTATTCTTGCATATCAGTAGTGTGTGTGTCTAGGGATCTATTTCTAGAAACTGACACTTACTGTGCCTAACAAAGAGCCTTTCTACTACTTCAAATGACTGCACCAGCAATAGGCATCTCCTAAAATAAAGTTAAAATACACTTTACCATTGCTCAAATTAGGAGATTTAGAGCTTTCAAAGCTTTCAAAATATCTGCTCAGGATTCACTTCACCTACATGGTCCTTCTGCCCCTGTCCATTTCAAAACCTGATACTAAAGCATTTTCAGGATTAACCATCCTTTCCTTCTCAGAGCCTTGCCCTGACATACTCCATTTCTTTTTACTGGGCGTATGCCCACCCTCCAGCCCCCATTCCACATCATCTACCTATCTAACCTTTGTTGTCAAGCCATCACGTCTGCCTCTCCCCTCTTGTCACTTGCTGCAGATCTTGCATGAACTGTGGGAGAACCCTTTCCCAGTTGCTGCACCTTGTCCAATATTCACATATATGGTCACTTTCTGCATTTCTTGCTTGTTTAGAAGGGAGACTAACTTCATAGTTAGTTAGTTGCATGTTACTATGCAACAGGTAATTTACTTGATATCTAATACTTTAATAAGTCAAATAATATTATTAACCCAAAAACACTGTTGCTTCCCTGTATCTCTGAAATTGTCTACTTCACCTGCTTTTTCTTTCTGGTAAAAAATCTCAATGGTGCCTGAAATATATTGTACATGGGTTGATCAAGACAAGTCTTGTTTAGGCATTGTTAAACGACGATCTTTACATTATAATAGTAGCCAGCTTGTTAGTTTAGGGATGAAGAACAACTCACTGGAGGTGCACTATTTTCTAGGCTGAGACAATATACTGTACTGTATACAAATGATAAAATGACCTAAGCACAAGCCTTCATTGTTCTGTGCTTCTAAACTTCAGATTGGCCCTTTGAAGCTCCTGTTACTGTGGCTTTTATACCCATGGCAGACTGTAATCTTGGACTGAACTAACATAAACTATTTTCCTATAAGTTGCTTTTGCCAGACTCCTTTATCATAGCAACAGGAATGAGAACTAAGAACCTCTGTCTTGTAAATATATGAATACTATTCAATTCAAACTCCATCCTCAAGGTCTGTCAAGAGTTGGAACCTTCATTATACTATAGAATATCCAGAAGAACCCAGAATTTTATAAGACATGTACAGCATTTTAGTGGGATAAGTCTTAATTGATATTTAGTTTTCAGAGAATACATAAATCGTTTGAATAAAACTGCACATGTCCCTGTTTTTTCTTCATGTGTACACCATTAACAATTAAATGTGTCAAAATGGTAGAACAGTAACAAACAGTGTCTTGAGGGTTCACAAGACTGACAACTTCCAAATGGGGCAGTCAGAGAACAAGGTTTTAGTATGCATTTAGTGAAAAGACATAGGTATGTGACTTTGACTTTCAAAAGGATATCAGCTGTTATTGAACTGTTACTGTGACTTGTTAAATAGCAAATCTTTGGCTCCCCTTTCTAAAGGACAAACTTAGGATGTTAGGGAGGTCATAGTTAGAAAAAACATCTCCTTAAAAATGTAGAATGATCGTTAGAAGAAGGAGCTTGCAGTTGGACAACCTATTTCAGAATCTAATTCTAGCTATGCAATCTATGCAGGCAGGAGCAGATTGTTAACCTCCAGTCCTTAATTGATGTATCTCCAATGAAGGAATCCTGATATTGCTCTAATTGACATTGCCTGCCCATTGGTTGTGTGATATTAACATGCCCTTAATATCAGAAACAAGGAAAGAATGAAATTGTCTAAACAATAGCATACAATGACTACTTATACTATTTTATTGACAAAATTTGCAAAATAAAATATGTAAAGCAAATTATAGACATTGAAGCACATAATTGGTAGAGGCAAAAATACTTGCCTTTAGGACATATACTGTAGATGATTAAAATTAGGCTATAAAGATGTTGTTATTCTAATCTTTTGAATATAACAGCCATTTTTTTCTACCAGCAGACATGGCAAAATAACAAATATTGGGGGCATTGGGGCTCTGGAAAAATGACTCAGCAGTAAAGAACATTTGCTCCTCTTGCAGATGACTAAAATTCAGTTCCCAGCACTACATGGTGGCTCACAACATCCAGGATTCTAGGGAATCTTATGCCATTTCTGGCCTGTGGATATATATAGTACAGAGAAATACAAGCAGGCAAAAAAAAAATCCCATACACATAAAAATAAAGTTTAAAAACGTGACTTTAAATATGTAACTGGAAGCTCCTACATGCTAAAACTTTAATACTTTAATAAAAGAAACCCAAGTAGAAGGACACATAAGGGAGTAAAATCCGCATGTGCAGATAACCTATGTTCTTTACTTTTAGACATATAACTAGATGTTATTTTAGTATTCACAAATTAGTTTGGGGGTGGTGCCTTTGTGTATTACATACCCTTTAAATATTAAATTCTTTAAAGGTACACTAAGTCAGAATAGACACATAGCCATTGTCAATACAATCTCTAAGATAAAGAAAATGATTCAGAAATAATACTAAATAAAATATGTTAATTCCAGCTTTGTGATATATGTACACACCCATAGGCAATTTTCTTAAATAAAAAATTAAAAATTCATACTTTTAATTTGATGGGTTGAATTTTATTAACAATTGAAATTTAAGTATGAGCAGATACTGAGGTCTACTGTATTTTTATAAAGTTTTGTTAAAATAATAAAGTTATTAAAAAATTAATAAAATTCTACTTATAAGACAAAGTAATTTAAATACTAAGAAATGAACCTATTACAAAATAAGTGTTAATTTAACCCTAAACATCTCATTAGAAGGCCATATTGCAGCTATCAGTTAAAGCATGCATTAGAAATTTTTCTATAGAGAAACTATTTTTATCTTGTCAACTCTATACTTTGTAATAGAAAATGTTTTTAACTTTGCTTTTAGAAAATTTCTTTTGAGGGCTGGAGAGATGGCTCAGCCGTTAAAGGCTAGGCTCACAACCAAAAATATAAGAATTTCTTTTGAAACCATTTTCAGATTACACCACTTTCAGATTACACCATTAATTTAATAAAATGTTTTTGTCACAAAAAATATCTATTCACCAATTCCATTTGTATACATTTTATTACCTCTAAAACATCTGACTTAAGCAACAGATTCTTACTTATTTGATGTAATATTCTATAATTTTTAATTAAAAGTATCTTAGTATTTCATAATCATATGCTTAAATAGCATAGTTTATTTATATATTATTTTCTTAAGATATTGGCAGTAAAAGGATTACTTTGTATCAAGGTAGACTCACTGAATTTACAGACTATCAAGGCTTCTATTCCTGCACAAAACATTATGACCAAGAAGCAAGCTGGGGAGGAAAGGGTTTATTCAACTTACACTTCCACAATGCTATTTATCAACAAAGGAAGTCAGGACTGGAACTGGCACAGGGTAGAAACCTGAAGGCAGGAATTGATGCAGAGGCCAAGGTTGAGTAATGCTTACTGGCTTGCTTCCCCTGGTTTTCTCAGCTTACTTTTTTATAGAACCAGGACCACTAGCCAAGGGATGACACCCTCTGGCCTTGAGCACTAATTGAGAAAATGCCTTACAGCTGGATCTCATGGAGGCATTTCCTGAAAGTAGGCTCCTTTCTCTGTGATAACTCTAGCTATGTGAAGTTGACACACAAAACCAGCCAGTACACAAACCAATAGGACTTAGGTACAATCTTTGAGAATGCCCATTACTTCTACTTTTAAGTCTTACCCAAATATTATACTTTCTAAAGAAATACTAGTCACTTTTGATTTATACATACAAATTAGATATTATTTTCAGCTAATATATTTTCCAAATGATTATAATAGTCAATTCCATTTTGAAAGAATTCTATATACTTCCTAGACATCTGGATACAAATAAGCTAAGGAGAATTATCTCTCTGAAACAAAATTTAAAATAATTTACAGGATAGCAAGTGCCCACAATGGAACTATAGTTTCTTTCATTAAGTGTAACCTGAGGTAACTCATTATATAAAAATTTTGTTATAAAATTCAACTTATAAATTCACATGTACTAAAATTTATAATGGAATATAATTTTCTTAACCTTAGTATAATACAAATAAATATGTAAGTTTTATTTATTTGTCTAAAACATTACATTCATATGGACAATAAAACCTATGTACTTATGGAGAATAATTGCTATTTTAGTGTTTAAATCACCAAACTGCTGTCAAGTAAACACAGCCTAACTAATCAAAACTTTACAAAATAAATGTTTAATTACTTGGTCACAGTATTATAAGAAACATACTCTCAATATTTGCGTCCAACTTTACTTTTCAATTTATTGTAAAATATCATCACAACTAAAGAAGCCTCTGGACATACTCATACACAGATTTATAAACTTACAGAAGCACTAGTTCATTGTTGTCCGTGGACTCGAACTACCTAATTCATTGTTGTCCAACATGCAATAAGAATAACAGAAGCAAGAACAGGAGATGTTGAGTTATTGAATATTACAATTCCCTCCTCAAAAAGAACATTTAGTGAACACTTGAATTGAATGGTTCCACACAGTTTTGATAAATGGGTAGTTTGTTTTAGAATCAATAAGTTGTTGAAATTTATTTCAAATTTGAATTATTGCATTTGTCCATACTGGTCTATGACTTCTTTGTTTTCTTTAGTTCTGTCATTAGCCTTTCTTCTCAATCAACTTAGCATACAGCTAGTTGACTGTCTAGGGAGATGGGAGGAAAGGGAGATGGGATAAAACTAGTGATTCAGAGCATGGATTGCCAAATTTTTACACTGTGCACGCTATGTTTTTCCAAGCTGTCCTGTGCCCAATTAGAACCTGATTTTGTCCTTAAAAATAAATGAATTTCAGTCCAAAGCCCCTTGACTCCTACTACCGCTAATAAAGAATTCTCAGTAAGCAATTTGTGGAGTAGCAAAGCCAGGGATAATGGAGCAGGCAGCCTTTACAAGCAAAACAAAACAGCAAAGAAAGGGAGTAAGAAGGCTGACAAACAATGGAAGGTCTCCCAGAAGACACACACTTACTTTTCTCTCTTCAAAATGGAACATTCAAAGAGCTGAATCAACAGCAACTGTAATGAATCGAAGTTTTGAATATTATGACAAATTATACCTTCACTAATTCAGAAGAAGGCAAAAGTTTTGTGGCTCATCAAAAGAAGCTGGGACTGAAAGCCAAGGCCACTGACACTGGTGGTGGCAGATTAAGTTGTGAGCAGACTCTAAATAAATTCCATTCTACCCAAAACCCCAAATACACTATTTGAGCTACTAAGACTGGGTAGCATTCTATGCATGCTGCCAATACACTAGCTATTCACTTATTTCAGTGGAAGACAGGGAAGGCAGTCTTCTAGTTAGAAAGCTGTAACAGATTAGTGTGTGTATTTTTGTATGTGTGCAAGTGTGTGTGCGCATGTGTCTGACTATATCTGTCTGCATTTGTGTCTGTGTCTGTGTCTGTGTTTTTGTCTATCAGATTACTGACTATGAATAACTTACACTCTCCACTTTGACGTTTAAAAAATAAAATGTTTTATGAAGTACCATGATCAACATACAATGAAAGAAAAATATCTTTCCACTTAAATTTTTTTGTATAAATTTAACTAGTAATTAGCCAGTCTGGACTTTAGATTACAGGACTAGCACAATATCTTTGAGAAACACACAGTACAATTTGCAAAGGTATATAATTAAGTCAGTCATAACAACATTCTCAATTATATGTAATATATATGTAAACAAAACATCCAAAGTAGTTTGTGAGCTCCTTTATATTCTTGATTAAATGATGCTTTTCGTATGTGTCAATGATGTTTGAAGCAGTTGTGTTTGGAATACTGTATTATCATTTAGAACAAATTTTTTAAAAAGGCTTAGACAAAAACATGATGCAAATTAGATTCAATAAAAGAGCTCGACAATTCAAAAGTATATACTGAAGGATAAGTGAAATATTAAAATATGGTCAATATATTTGAAATAGAACATTATCCCCAAATTAGCTATAAACAGAAAGTACTACCCATAATTTTTTGATAATAGTATTCTCTCAAGTCATGAATAACTAATTAAAAGGTAAAGTATAGCGTAAATATATAGTATTAGGTAAGCCATTAACTCTGCTTCATGTTTACTGAGACAAAATCTGATAACCCTATATATATATATATATATATACTTATATATATGTGTGTGTGTATATATATATGTGTTATTATATATAACATAATATATAATAAATATAATAAAGATAAAATATAGAATGTATTTATATATTATATAACATATAATCATATATGTTATATAGTGTATAATGTTATATGATGCATAATGTTATATAATGTATAAATACATTCCATATCTTATATCATTATTATATATAACATATAATCATATATTATATAATGTATAAATGTATAATTTTATTGTATAATATAAATTTCCTCTATATGACACATATTTTATATCATATATAATATATAACAAATATTATCTATATATGCCTTATCATTGTCCATTTAAAAATTAAGATAAGGTTTATAGCTGACTAACACACAAAAAAAGAAGTCAAATTCAAATAATTATTCAGTACAAATTTTTAACAATGAGGATAAAATAAGAATATATGTGCATATACATCCATATGCATATAGTCATATATGTGTATATGCAGAATAATGATTTATTGAAGGTTTAAGGGACCAGCTAAGAGAAGAGAGACAGAGCAAGGTAGGAAATAGCAGAAGTAAATCTGCACAATGTATAATGATTATACTTTTGGAAATGTTTTTAAAAGAATTTCATTTTGCACACTAAACAAAAATAATTTTAAAATGCAAAATTTTTAAAGAATTGTCTTTACATGACATAAACAGAACACCTACTTTAAGGAATCATACTTAGAAGATAAAAGATTTTCCAATCTGATTGTTTAAACCAAGAATGACAGGCAATCTGATGTCAGTAGTCAACATCGAAGCCAGTGAAATATCCCAAATAACACTAAGAGAGAAAGAAAAATATCATGATACGAAGACATTAACCTCCCAAGAGATATGTTTGATGGGTAAACCTATCTCACAGGTTATTTATGCACCACTGATTAGATCTGCATGAATTAAAAATTAGAATATTTTCTGTGCTACTCACCTGTGTATATCTGCTATAAAGTCTGATAAAACATTATCTTTAAATGTTGAAATTGGGAAATGTCATTCTAATGTCTGTATCAAAATATTCACCTAGTAAATTTCAGTTTCATTATTACCCTAAATACACATAATGTTCTTAAAGCCTTGAGAGACCTTGCCTGTCTTTTACCCAAGGGAGGGAATGGGGGGGACAGTGGTCCAAAAAACTGTTTTGGCTCTAATAATCTTATCATTTTTCTCCTAACTTCTCTGAATTAAAAGAAAAGAAATTAAGTAAGAAATTTTTTGTGGGGGACAAAGAGCTTAGAGTACAAAGAAACAGCATCTCGCATCAAGTAAATTTTACTGTTAATATTGTGCTTTATTGAGTATAGCAATGGTATGCCATTGTTTGGGAATTTATATTTAAGTGCACCACTTTAAAAGCAAACTGGCATGCATAAAAGATCTGCTCCTTATCCATGTTAAAGAGCCTTGATGGCAATCCTCCAAGTTTGAACTGAATCTTCCACCATTCAATTCTAAATCTCATCTGCTGTTCCAACATTATAGGTAATACATTAGTTAGAACACAGATATATCTCTGTGTGTGTGTGTGTGTGTGTGTGTGTGTGTGTGTGTGTGTATTTTTATGACAACAGTAACTTAAGACTCTTGACTGTAAATCAAATTTAAATGTATAAGCAGATTCTACCTCAATTACATGACTAACTTCACCACAAAGGAAAATATGGAAATACAATGATTTTAGTTCATTAGAAATATACATCTACTTCATGTATTCTGAACTTCTGGGTTAATAACCATTTATCAGAGAGTGCATACCATGTGTATTCTTTTGTGAAAGGTTTACCTTACTCAGGATGATATTCTCCAGATCCATCCATTTCCCTAAGAATTTCATAAGTTCATTGTTTTTAATAGCTGAGTAGTACTCCATTGTGTAGATATACCACAATTTCTGTATCCATTCCTCTGTTGAGGGACATCTGGGTTGTTTCCAGTTTCTGGCAATTATAAATAAGGCTGCTATGAACATGGTGGAGCATGTGTCCTTATTGCACGTTGGAGCATCTTCTGGGTATATGCCCAGGAGTGGTATAGCTGGGTCCTCTCGTAGTACTATGCCCAATTTCCAGAGGAATCACCAAACTGATTTCCAGAGTGGTTGTACCAACTTGCAATCCTACCAGCAAAACCACAAGAAACTCAAGAAGAAGGAACCAAAATGTGGACACTTCATTTCTTCTTAAAAGAGGGAACAAAATACCCATGGAAGAAGTTGCAGAGACTAACTATGGAGCAGAGACTGAAGGAAGGACAATCCAGCCTGATATAGCTGTCTCCTGAGAGGCTCTGACAGTACCTGACTAATACAGAAGTAGAGGCTCACAGCTATCCATTGAACTGAGTACAGGGTCCCCAAATGAAGGAGCTGGAGAAAGGCTGAAGGGTTTGCAGCCTCTTAGGATGAACAATATGAACTAACTAGTACCCTCAGAACTCCCAGGGACTAAACCACCAACCAAGGAGAACACATGGTGGGACTGATTGCTCCAGCAGCATGTGTATAGTAGAGGATGGTCAAGTCGGTCATCAATGGGAGGAGAGGCCCTTGGCCCTGTGAAGGTTCTGTGCCTCAGTGTAGGGGAATGCTGGGGCCAGTAAGCGGGAGAGGGTAGGGTGGCGAGCAGGGGGAAGGGGGAGGGAACAGGGGTTTGTTTTTGTTGTTGTTTTTTGGTTTTTGTTTGGAGGGGAAATTGGGAAATATGACACGTAAATAAAGAAAATATCTAATAAAGGGAAAAATAAATGTATAAAGCTATGTATATATGTATATATATATATATATATATATATATATATATAT